>BGPR01035147.1:0-14292 GCA_013235015.1 Araneus ventricosus
ACTAGAAATTTGCAATATTAACATCTGTGAAAATTATCTCTTCAATGGAGTCAGCTACTACAGACAATCGTGTGGTCTTCCTATGGGTACGAGTTTCTCCAGTGCACTGGCGAATGTTTTTCTTCATACATTCGAGAGAAAATTTATTAAAAATAATCTCATTTCTGCCTATCGTTTCATTGACGACCTTATTGTTTTTGACTTTGACAACCTGGACACTTTAATTAACTGCTATCCGGAAGAACTTAAACTAAATAAAACCAATAATAATAACAATAATTGTAATTATTTAGATCTAGTTATCAAAATTGTAGATTCAAACATTTCAGTGGGTATCTATGATAAGAGGGATGACTTTAATTTCAGAGCCATTTCTCTCTGTCATTATCATACTAATCTCAACCTAAAAGTCATTAAAAATACCATCCACTCTCAAGTTAAAAGAATCAAAAATATCTGCAACAACCATTCTGCTATTGTTAAAGCCATTGATAATTTAAATATTAATCTAAAGCTAAACGGCTACCCAGTTCACTACTTTATTAATTATTAAAGTCTTTATTATAATTTTACTCTCAACTTCTCCTTTGCACTGTTAGTGATTCTGATATTCTTCACACACCCTCTTTCATATTATTTGCTCATCTGCATCTTTTCTAAACTATTTATTAAAATAAAAAATGAAAATAAAAAAAGTATAAAACATTTGAAAAATTGATAATAAAAATTATAAAAATGCACAAAAACGTCAAAAAAATGTTATTTAAAAATCAAAAAAACAAACAAAAAAATTATATAAAAATACCCTAAAAATTCTTTAGGATAAAAGTTATAAAAAATTTTTCAAATCTTTTGTCAATGTTTCCCTCACTAGATGGAGATACGTGCACACATCTTTTTACCTTGTTTACATTGTAACACACGTAAGATGTCACGGTCTTTGTTCCACACTTGTTATAAGAGGTAAGATTTTAATCCCTTCTCTTCAAACTTAGTTCTGGAGATTGTATTTATTTCTTCTTTGTGGATAAATGTTTTTCTTTCCAATATTTCCTGGTTTAGGTTCAGGCCAAAAGAGGAAATTAAAAAATATTAGACTTTAAAGTCTTTTTCCTCTACAGAAAACCTATTCCATTTTGAATCTGCATGAATGTCTGGCCTCTGATGAAGTCATTCACCAGATTCTTACCTCTTGTCGTTGTCTAGTATTATTTTGTACCTTTCCACATTTTTAATTACTTTTTTAAATATTTTTATCTATGTTGTATAATAGACATTGATATATTATTGTATGGCAAATAAATGCCACCTCCCATTGGGGATATTTTTATAATCTCGATCAGTTTAAGATGGTAGAGGATACTTAATTACGGATTTCAATAGCGTACGGGCACAAAAGAGCCAAACGTATGACATGCGACGCCGGCCAAGAAGGGGTTAAAACCCCAGAATATGGCTTTGAATTTCGTTGGTAAGGTCTCGACTTCAGGATCTAAAAATAACAGGTTTGGGACTCGATTTATATGAAGACCCACAATGTATACAGACCTGGTGCAAGCTAATTCCATGGGCCGTCAAATATCCTCCCACTTAATTCTTCCTTAATTTCTTCTTTGTGGATAAATGTTTTTCTTTCCAATACATTCCGGTTTAGGTTCAGGCCAAAAGAGGATATTAAATTCAGACCTTAAAGTCTTTTTATTTAAAGAAAACCTTTTGCAAGCTAATTCCATGGGCCGTCAAATATTCTCCCACTTAATTCTTCCTTAATTTCTTCTTTGTGGATAATGTTTTTCTTTCCAATACATTCCGGTTTAGGTTCAGGCCAAAAAAGGATATTAAATTCCGACCTTAAAGTCTTTTTCCTCTACAAAAAACCTATTCCACTTTTGAATCTGCATGAATGTCTGGCCTCTGATGAAGTCATTCACCAGATTCCTACTTCTTGTCGTTGTCTACTATTATTTTTTACCCTTCCACCTTTTTATTCCCCTTTTTTTAATATTTTTATTTATTTTATACTTGGCAATTTTTTCCTGGATGATGCTGCACTTGCGCACGCCAATTAAATTGCTTCTATTATTCTTTGTCTTTTTAGATATTCTTACTTTTTCGTCTCTTTAGATATTCAATGCTCCTACTGGAGTGGTGTAGAAGTTTGGCGAAGCGAGGTTTCTCCGATATCGTTCTTGCCATTTCAGATTCAAATTATGATATTTGTCCCAAAAATAGTTCTTGGGTAGCTTCACAAAATGTGGCATTTAATTAAACTAACTAAATTTTAATTCTTTTTGGAAGGCACGGATTTTCCCTCTTTCTTTCTTAACTGCTCTCCTTAAAAACATGGGGAATTATTATTGATATTAAAGTTATAGAAAAAAATAATTTAAAAGGATATACTTGTAACAGCAGTTCGTCTTGTGAAAATTCCAAGCAGCCTTCTTGTCAGAATACAAAGTTTATTTTAGAATTTAAATTCAACGATATGTAATTCTAGAATGAATGATGTATAATCTTCTGCGACAGCTAGAACTTGCGCAAGTGATTAGAGATTATGCATAATGATAAATAAGTCACTTTTATTTGAACTTTAATTAATTAATTTACTTAACTAAGGACCTAATTTCAGAATTGGTATAATGCTTTTGAAATATGCTTTTCACTTTGACCGTATAGCGTTAATAATGCTTTAAGATTTGTTTAAATGTTTCCAGATATATTCGCCAAAATTAGAATAATGTTTTATTTTTACTAACTGATAACATAATGTATTTCTGTATTAATTTATTTACTACGAATTTAATCAGACGTATCTTCGCAAGATACCATCTTTAATAAAAGCTGAATAACTTATTTAAATGAAAGGCTTAACTTTTAAAATGGAAAAATATACTTCCATCGACATTTTTTATTAATATTTTCAGTCGTAAAAATGACATCTTTTTTGATAGCAATAGTTCAGTACTTGAAATAACAACAGAGTGCCTCACATGTTACAAGTTTATAAATCTAATGTAACGTTTATTAAGCTTGCGCAACATTCGAAAACAATTGTTATAACTCTAAGGAGATAACATATTTATTATCTATTAATTTACTGCAGATAACTTCATTTTCCAACTTAATGTTTGCACATTGAGGGTCTTTTATAAAATATGTATAAAAATATGGTCAACTTTTAACAAACATACTTCCCATTAAAAGTTTTTTTCTTCAATAAATAGATAGATTTAATCAAAAGTAACGGAGAACAAGAAAAAAATACAGCGTGGATATATAAGATCAATAAATTTAGAATAATTTTAAAACGTTGTCATTAAAATAAGTGTAAAAACCAAACGACAATAAATTGAAAAGTTTAATATTTTATGCTATTCAGTGAAGCGAGAGTCGCAACAAAATAAATAACAGATTTGTTGCTCCAATTCTAGTTATTTTATGACACGAGACAATATGATTGCACTTTCCGCAACGAATGTTAGCAAGCTTAGTAAACAAAAATATATACAACAACAAAATTATTTATGCACTCCATTATAAAATATAATGCTTAGAAACATTTAAAAAATAAAAAATGCTCTTATTTCAAACATAACCATTAGAATATTTTGTACCTTAATTCATTTAACTTGCTATATTAGAGCCAATTTCAAAAAAATATGCATTAAATGACATTTATGACTGAGATGATACAAAAAACGATCATGTATTTAGTAGCAACCAATTAATCTAAAATAATTTTTCCACTATAAATGAATATAAGCCTAAAAAATACTCTTCTCAAATTCGACGCTAAATATATTTGTCACGACAAACAGTAAAATCATACTTGCTGCCTTTAAATATTTAATAACAACAACTAAATTCCTTTTGTGGGCGAAAATTTTTAATTGCAACATTTTATTGAAAATATATCGCAAGTGAAAAAGTTCAAGCTTTCATTCTTTTCACATCAGTTTCCTTTACAAATAAAGTTGCATTAAAAATTGAATTTTCTGAAATGCTTTCAAATTTGATTGGATATCACAAATTGTAGAAATTATTAAATACAATGTACTAATATACAACTTTTTCACAGGGTGATTCAAAGCTATACGCAAACTTGAAAATTGGGGACGCAAAGCTATATTCATACAGAAATATATAATCGAAACGCCACTCAGTTGAATCAAAGGATAAGATAAAGAAATAATTACATGATATTTTTAATGAAATAAAGACTTTAAAATAAGGCTGTCAGTATCTACAAGCGTGGAATTTCGCAGCAAGTTAACACATGTGGCGCAAAGACATTCTTAACCACATTTCTTTTCGAAACTAAAAACTTCTTGTAGTTTTGTAATAGGTGTTAGACTGGTTGCAAAGAAAGCAACGACTTCTTTTTTTTCTGAGAAGCGTTTATTTTAACAGCTGAGCTTTTATTTTTAATCCACCATTACAATCAACTTGTCATCTTTGAATTTTATGCCCACTAGTGTGGTGCGGAAGTTTGGAGAAGAGGCGCTAGCTCAAGTGTTGTTCTTGTCATCTGACAGCGGTTCAAACTCACGAGGTCCTTCTATTACCTGATTATTAAATAGGAAAAGTAGGCAACTGCCCATAGTCCGTGCAACCTTATGGGGCCTTGAGGCTTCGGGACTTTATTTAGTTTTTGCGGAACCTTCAGAATAATATAAATTTGTGTTTTCATTTAATTTACAAAACCCTAACACTCAAACTTTTTCAAATTAAAATCAAGTATCCTTAAGATTTTGAAACATTATTCTAACAACATTCCTAAATAATTAATTACCTTATGCAAGTTTTGTATCATGTTGTTTTAAAATTTGAAACAAAAAATACGTCGCTTTCTAATTTAAAAAAAATATCCGATACTATTAATAAATATTATTCAGATTGTGCGAAAAAGTTTTATCTTTTTTCACGACTTTGTATAAAATTTCTCTTAAATTTTAACTTCGCCTTTTTCTTATACGAGATATACTGAAATCAACTCTCTCTAAAGTGATTCGCAATTAAATAGTTTGCTATTTCAGCTCCTCAATATTTGCTACTTAAATCTCCCTGTACAGAGATTAAATTAAAATTAATATCTGGTTTTGGAACTTGGGGTCAAAAAGAGGGGCCCGAGACTTACATTGCCTAAGGGCCCCTAGAGGGCTTAATCCGACCCTGGGTCCGCCTCAAAATAGAACTCCTGTTGCTTCAAAACGGGAGGTTAATATAACCAAACTGAACAAAACTCTGAATTTTATGGTACTCTTCATCAGTGGCGTTTCTCTTAAATTCCTGCATGAATATAGTTTGCTTTTTGTTCTCTTTTTATCCCTGAAAATTGTGGCATAAAATTCTGAGTCATCCCTTACGGCAGAGGTTCCCAACCTGTGGTACGCGTACCCCTGGGGTTACGGGAAGAGGGTACGCGAAATCAAAGTTGTTAATGGCGGAAACAAGAAAACATGAGGGATTAAAAAAGTTAGAGAATTTTGTTTCTCCAAGTGAATACTTGCTATTTAATAACTATACCACTTGAATAGTTTATTATTTCGAAGTGTAATTTATAGCTATCCTTATATGTTACAACGAAATAATTGCATCTCTGATTTCCTTTGCTTTGAACTAATACTATTGTAAAAATGCAATAAAATCTAAAATCAAAAATAAATTCTGCAAATGTTATTAATTCTAGTCATTTCACTCTTAAGCAAACCTTAACATTAGTGTCAAAAACTTCTTAGCATAGACGTATAGTTGTGTGGGGGAAGATGATATGATAATAGGGGGTACGCGAAAACAAAAAAGAATAATCAAGGGGTACGCGAGAGAATAAAGGCTGGGAACCCCTGCCTTACGGTATCATTCCTTTTCATTTATGAAATGAATGATAAAAGAGCTCATTTAACTTTTTTAACAGCATTATGGTTCATATTTCTGAATATTCTTTCTACAACCTTTCCCGTCAGAGCTCATTTAACGATTTAAACAGCATTAAAGTAGCCTTCATATTTCTAAATATTCTTTTTACAACCTTTACTGTCAGAGCTCATTTAACGATTTAAACAGTATTAAAGCAACATTCATATTTCTAAATATTCTTTCTACAACCTTTCCTGTCACATGTGTATACTTACCCCTGCATTGTGTTTCCCACATGCGTCCGTAATTCCATTCAGCAGCTTGCATGAGAAAAAAATTTCAACTTTTTTTTCTTACAAAGCATTTTACAGTATTTCATGGCAAACATTTGAACGGAACCCTTGACAGCATTTTAAATGACTTTCTATCATTCAATTCCTACTATTAGTTCACACTCTCCCTATATATATTTATATATCTTGTTCAAATTTTCAATCGTTAATAAAATACTTTTTATTAATCCACTCAAGTTCAAATACATTTTTTAAAACTTGTAGTGGAAGACACTTGATGTTAATACAGTTTTTTCAAATATTAATTCATTAATTAAATTTAATTAACTAATTTTAGTTTTATATGGGAGAAAAAAATTTCTCTTATATAAGATATTTAGCAGGATATAAATTTAGGAATAAATACCGTCAGTGACGAAGCGTGTAGATCGCTGACCTAAGTAGGAATTGACATTAAAAATTTTTTTTATATTACTTGTTTTCAGCATTAGCTGCTGTAATAAATCTTAATAATTTGTAGGTTACTAGTATAACATATTAGTCGAATCTATTTGTAAGAATTTATCTATTTTCGAGAAAGTAAATTAAGTTTTGTAAGAAGTATATTATTAAGACTTTTGATATAAGTATAAAAGTTTATTAAATAATTTCCCGAATTGTGTCATTAAAAACATTCTAAAACCTAATATGTCAGAAAACTCTTCATATCCATTATATTGCACATAAGCAGGGCATCAAAACTTATTTTCATGAATTTATATATTTATTCCTTATTTTCTCCCTCCTTTTTTCATGTATTTGTTACTACGTGTTCTGAAAAAGAATATAAATTCACTAAAGAGCAATTTAGCATTTGAATTTATCGAACTGATTTTAGTAATATAATACAAGGCTTTTTAAACTGTAAGTCACGATTCCACGCTGCAATTGTCTGATGATTTTTTAAATTAATATAATCACAAACCAGCCGCCTTCGGTGACCAGTTGTTCACCCGTCATATTAATAGCGCGCAGCTATAAGGTGGCGAACAAAATTGTCTAAATCGGTCCGGTTGTAGAGGCTGGAGGACTCCGTCAGTTTTATTTTGTGATACCTCTACTAAATAGAGAGTTGGGATGAGGTCACGACCATTGATAACATATGGTTATGGAGGGCTCGTGAGCTTTCATATGAAATGAAACTTGGCGAAATCAGTTCAATGGTTTGGGCTGGGGGGCTCTATCAAGGTTTTTTCCCATAGAGAATGAACGATGAAGTAGTGTTGTAGATATTTCTCTTGAAATTGGATGTTGCTGAGGCGGAGGGGCAGACGACCGTTGCTGATGTAGTTAGTGGTTGTGAGATTTCGTATGAAATAAAAATTGACGAAATCGGTCCAGTTGTTAGGGCTGAAGGATTTGTTCATTAATATTGTCAATTATTTTAAATATATAGATTTAAAATCAGAATATTCTATTACTAAATAAATATTCCTTATAATATACTATATTGTTGTTGAAAGCATGCTAGGAAGAAGTTATAAAAATGCAATGCTTTGAATTTTTTCTGGACAAATTATTCGAAACAACACGAACGACAAACAAATTATTCGAAAGTTAAATGATAAAAGAGGCTGGTTAACAGTTATTAGTATAGCATATTAGTAAGAATTTATATATTTTCGGGAAAGTAAATTAAAATTTATAAGACGTATATTATTAGGACTTTTAATATAAGTAAAAAAGTTTATTAAATAATTTCCCGAACTATGTCATTAAAAACATTCTAAAACTTGAGAAGTTAGAAAACTCTTCATGTCCGTTTAAATGCACATAAGACGTTTCGACAAACACATTATTCGAAATAGGGGTGGGAAAAATCTGCCGGTTTTAATCAAAAACCGGTTTTTTTCCTGTTAACCGGTTTTTTCGGTTATTTTTTAAATCCAATAACCAAGTAAAAAAAAACCTGATTGGAAGATAGGCTCGATTTTAAGTTCGATTTGACTAAAATTTACCAAGTTATGAAGCTTTGAATTTCATAATCTTAGGCCAATCAATGACAACCGCTTCTTCGAGGTGTATGTTGGTTGGCGGATTACTGGAAGAATCTTTATGAACAGAGGTAGGTGTGCTAGCCTCCAATATATTTTTTTACACCTTTGCTCTCGTATTATTGGTTCGAATTTTTCTTCATAGATGAAGCTAGGTGTGCTAGCTTCTAATATTTTCTAACCTTTGTCTTCTCGTTGTGATAGGCGTACTGTTTCTGCATCTAATACGGCTGAGGATGAAGTATTTTTTTGAATTCTCAAGTTTTTTCTACTGGAAATGTCTTTAAAGGTTTTTATTATGTTTGTTTCTCTCCTTCTTTTTATTCTTCTCAAAGGGATTATTTCTTATATTTCAATTGGACATATTCAGAGCCACAGAGGGTATATTTTTAGACTTTGTTAGTCTTGCCCTCGACAGAAAATTTGTCCAAATTAGAACTCCTATGGTGGGTGGCTCTATGATTAAGTCCGCCATTGGGGTTTTTCTCCATTTTTTCCATATTGATTGTTATTTCTTTTGCTTTCTAGATTTTTCTTTTATTTGTTTTTGGCTATTTTATTATTGGGGAATTTTTATTGTTTAATTCTTTAGTGATGGGTTGGTTAGTTGCAGTAAAATGTATGATGCAAACACTGGAAGCTGTTGCGTTTGGCGCGCAAAAAGGTGTATTGTTATCATCATTGATTACTTCTTCTGTTTCATATTTTTCTAGTTCTTTCTTCTTCAATGTTTTTTCATTTTAATTTTCTATTGCTTTTTAACATTTATTGTTTTAACATTTGTAATTTTCTATTGTTTGTTTATGAACAGATAAATATTGGCCAATGGGTTGATTTCTTGTGAAAACAATATTAATAACAAAATTTGTCTACAAATGGCGTTTGTTTCTTATAAAAAATACCGATAACCGGTTATTTCGAAAGCCAGTTCTTTTGAGTGGTTATAACCGCCAGTTTAAGGTATCCGACTGGTTTAAAATCATCTTTTCTGATGAAATTATCAAAAAAACTTTTTATTACTTAATTTTGGAGCCTGTTTAACCAGTTTTCTAAAACTGTCTCACTTTTTACTCTACGTGAATCACAAATGGAGTTACAGCTGTTTTATTACCGAACTGTAAGCATTATTTTATGTTGCGTGAAAACTTTAAACGTGTTTTCTGAGAAATGATATTTTTGAGGAAAACTGTCGACCGTAACAATGATTTCTCAAAAAGTTATTCAAGTATTTATACGAAATTTTCTGAAATTGTTTTCTGTAATATGCTTGATGTTTTCCTCTGAAAACTAAGTCAATTTTAAAATCGAGTATTATTTTTAAGTGCTTAAAAATAAAAGAAAAGCACTTTTTTATGAAAAATTACCAGTTTAGTAACTATGTTCAGCTATATCTCAAAACTATTTTGAAGTACAAGAAATATTTTAGAGCATAACACAGATAAGTGTTCTAAAAATGTGCTCCTACAAGTATTTATGCATATTTAGAATATGATTTTGTCTATGGCTGTTAGCGTAAGGCAAATATTTCAGTCATTTTTCTTCCAATTTCTCAGTTTTTTTAAAAAAAATAATATTTTGAAAGCCTAATTTTACAATATTTTCATAGTTTTAAAACGTATGCAGTTGAAAAATAACATTAAAAATATATATATAAGTTATTTTTCAAAAAAATGTCTCCGAACACAGTCGGATACCTTAAACCGAAGGTGGAAAAAAACCATGAAGAACCGAAAATCGGGTAGTTTCGCAATACCCGACATCCCTAATTCGAAACCATCTTTGCAGGCAGCTATAAAGCTCAATACTTATTATTCCGAACGTACATAAAACGTTTCGGAAACAGACATCGCAAAAATACAAATCGGGGGTAATGTCGGAAGGAAGAAAAGTAATGGCTGTGCTGCGACATTTTGGAACACTCGACTCTAGGGTGAAATTAGAACGATTTACCAAGTGGGGGAAGGCGACATAAAACAATCCATTTATGGGCAATGGCGGTCCCCGGTGGGCTGTACCACAAACAGGAGGCACTTCCCATTCTCTGTTCATAAATAAAGAATTTTTGTAAAGTTGAATGGTCGTAAAATATTTTCATAAATCTCTCGGAATCGACTTTTTTAACCAAGTACTTGTTCCTCTCGAGGGAATATCCTGGAATCGTGACTCATTTTTAAGCGAGGATGTGAAAAGTTTTCTTTTATTCGGAGGAAGTTTTCTTTTCCTAATGTTTTTTTCCCTGCATTGTGACTGAATGTTTAGAAAGAGATTTGTTATAATTCGAATTCAAGTTCATTCGTAGCAATATATGGATTTTAGGGAACGCAAATTAATTTTTAGATTATAAACTTTTAATACTGGGGAAGAGTCATTTAATAATATTAAAGAGTCATTTCTAGAGCAGCTTCATATTGTCTCATATTTTTTTTATTCGGATGAAGATTTCTTTTCCTAATGTTTTTTACCTGTATTGTGACTGAATATTTAGAATGAGATTTGTAATAATTCGAATTCAAGTTCATTCGTAGCAATTTATGGATTTTAGGGAACGCAAATTAATTTTTAGATTATAAACTTTTAATACTGGGGAAGAGTCATTTAATAATATTAAAGAGTCATTTCTAGAGCAGCTTCATATGGCCTCATATTTTTGCCATTTTATAGATACAACAGTTTACTAGATGTTTAAAAATATTTTAACTATAGTCTTATGTTGTATTGTTAATTTAATTAAACACTTAAATTGATTATTTTAAAAATTATGCATATTTGTCGAAAATATGAATTTTTTATTCTACAAATCACGTTGTGACCTATTCGTGCATTTTTTGATATGAAAGATTTTAGTGTTAGTACCCGCACATAAATCGTAATAGGTAACACATTGAAAGACATTTTATTGCGAGTAAATTAGTTTAAACAGATCCAAGCTGTAAGTTAAAACTATAGTTTTAATTGATGAAACTCACCTTTTCTTATTACACTATTATGATCACCAGGAAATAAGCTATTAGCATCTTCAACGCTTCCACCCTATAATTAAAAAAAGAAATACAAGGACATTAAAATTTATATGTAAGCAGTTAAAAATGAGCTGAAAACGCATATTCACTAAAACAGATGAATCATTAAACATTTAACAAACATAAACCTTGTAAAAGAAGCAAATAAAAGCAGTAAATAAACATATCCGGGATTGGTATAAATTAAATAGACGTTCTAGATTAGATATCAGCTGTGACAGTAAAGATTTTTCGACTCTTCGTTCCATATTTAAATGAAATATCCAAATTATCCCATTTTGTACTTATTGGTAAATAGTTCATATTATATTTATATGTCAGCAGTTAAAAATGAGCTGAAAACGCATATTCACTAAAACTGATGAATCATTAAACATTTAACAAACATAAACCTTGTAAAATAAGCAAATAAAAGCAGTAAATAAACATATCCGGGATTGATATAAATTAAATAGTTTAGTTTAGTTATATTAACGTCCCGTTTTGAAGCAACACAAGGGCTATTTTGGGACGGACCTCGTAATTTTGAACCTCGGTCAGATGACGAGGACGACACCTGAGCTGGCACCCCCTCTCCAAGCTTCCACGCCACACCAACGGGAGGACGTTTGACCACTACGTATGATTTAGCGTGCAACAGGCCCCATACACGGCGGATCTTCAGTGGAATCGGGTTTCGAACCTGGAGCCCTCCGGCCCCAAAGCCGAGACCTTACCACTAGGCCACCGCGGCCCCTATAAATTAAATATACATTCTAGATTAGATATTAGCTGTGACAGTAAAGATTTTTCGACTCTTCGTTCCATATTTAAATAAAATGTCCCAAATTATCCCATTTTGTACTTATTGGTAAATAGTTCATATTAAAGAAATTATTTAGATTTTATCGTGAGAAAAGATGGCTTCCGAGGAATTCTCTTTTCCAAGTTTTACTACACAAAGAATAGGGTCACTCTACCATGACTAACTTGGATGAATCACCACGATGGAAAAATAGAAAGAGTGATAACCAAATATATAATCTGTCTGTTTCTTTGAAGAAATTTTTTAACAATTTCAATCTGTTTTATTTAGTTTTTTGAGAAATGGTGCCTATTCCAGGTATTGAATGAATATATTTTCAATACAAAATACCTCTTCCGGGAATCCACACAATGTATCTATGTGCTGCGGTCTTGGAAAAAAAGTATACTGAATTTGACGACACGATACTTAGAAAACCATAAATCTGGAAAATCCTAAAACCTTATGGCCTAAAAGATAAATAATATTCAATACAGGGCCCCTGATCACTTTAGGGCTCGAAAACAACTGTATAGTATACCATGGATATGTGCTACTGCTCGAGTATTCAAACGAATAATTTTTAATCTCTCATGTACGAAATTACAAAGAAAAAGTATTACAATCACTAAGCAATTCGATATCAAAATTTCAATTAACCCTTTAAGGACGGCCGCGCGGAAAACGTGCGGTTCGATCTAGCCTACGTTTCCCATCGCACGTGGCTGTTCAGGACGCATATTTACGGATCCTACATAGTAGGGAATGAGATTTCTTCTCATTGGCTCTCAGCGTCACGTGACTTGGCTTGTTTGTTAATGATGTCATAGCACCATGTTTAGGCGGGATTTTAATTACTATTTTGTCTTCTGCTATCGCATCATGGAGACATTAAAACTACCTTCTCATTATGATTATTTGGATGTTTCTCAAGAAAATGATGAATACATTTTTAGAATGAAACAAATAAAGGAGGAACCTTCAAACATTGGTAAGTACCGTTTAGTTTCACGACGTCATTTAGAAGCAAGCCATGTCACGTGACTCTAAGAGCCAATTAGAAGCGACCTGATTACCTGCTATGCAGGATCCGTAAATATGCGTTCAGGACCGGCGCACTTTTTCTAGTTAAGCCTAATTACACTAAAGCTGGTGTCGCGCCGACGTGACAGTCGGTGGCTAAAAGCCACAAGAGCCGGCACGTATTTGCGACAGTCGGGAGAGAATGTACCAAGCAACTGGCACGCCCACGTGACAGTCGTCCTCAAAGGCCTAATATCTCCTTGAGTCTGAAAACACAAGTTCGGGAATTATGTTTGGTTGCCGGTCTGTGATCACTCCATAGCCCAGCGAACTAGATAGATGAAAGGTGGTATGTGGTCTTGGCATTAAAATTGCAGATTTTTATCAAATTTTGAAAATCCGTCAGAGTGGATCCTATCCTCTGCCCTTCCGTCTGCATGTGAACACAATCATTTCAAACACGCAACGAACTAGATCGATGAAATTTAGCATGTGGTTTATCACCAAAATTGAAGATATACATCAAATTTGGCGCGAAATCTAACAAAGGATTGACTATATGTCTCCTTATTCATGTGTATGCGAACGCGATAACTCAGCATAAACGAAATCGGATGTGCACAGCAAATTTTAGATCTGCATTAAAATTTGGACACAATCGGATAGCAGGAAGAGATAAAAAAAAAGGTTAGTCCATTTTTTTCACTAACCAACGAAGCTAAATACAAAACGCGCCATAGTTAGGAATGGGAAAAACCTACCGTTTTCAACCGTAAAACGGGTTTTTTTTTCGAATAACCGGTTTTTTAAGTTATTTTTGTCTCGGTTATAACCGGTTATTTTTTAAATCCAATAACCGAGTAAAAAAACCGGACCGGAAGATAGGCTCGATTTTAGGTGCGATTAAACTAAAATTTACCAAGTTACGAAGCTTTGAATTTCATGATCTTAGGCCAATCAACGACAACTGCTTCCTCGAGTCGTCTGCTGGTTGGCGGGTTACTGAGAGAGTTTTTATGAACAGATAAATATTGGCCAATGGATTGACTTCCTGTAAAAACAGTATTAATAAAAAAATTTGTCTACAAACGGGTTTTTTTTATGTTTTTTTTAATAAAAAAAACCGAAATCTGGTTATTTTGAGCGGCTAAAACCGTAGGTTAAACCGGAGGTGAAAAAAACCCAATAACCGAAAATCGGTTATTTTGAGCGGCTATAACCGTAGGTGAAAAAAACCCGAATAACCGAAAACCGGTTATTTTGAGCGGCTATAACCGTAGGTG
>BGPR01035148.1:0-10497 GCA_013235015.1 Araneus ventricosus
CAGATCTGTCTCTCGGTAACGCTCTAACTCACCAACAATAAAACTCGAGCCATAGCACTGCGAGACGTTAAACAGCTTTATTTCATTGCTAGAGTACCTAAATTTCAGTAATTTTAACTTTGAGGAATTGTCGTTCTAATTTCAAATTTAATAGCTCTAAAATAGTGAAATTTTAAAATTAAACTTAAATAGAAAATTTTCTATCCATTGATATAAAATTTATCTCGCTATGATCAATTATTCCCGAGAAATTTTAAATTATATTAAAGATATACAGTAGAACTCCGCTAATCCGAACTAATTGGGACCGGTGCCTGTTCAGATTTAAAAAAAAATGGATTACCCGAAATTCTGATAAAAATAGAAAAGAAAAAGATGTGTTCTAAAAAATGTAAGTTATAAGTACTCAGTACTACTATCAATTGAATTTTTTTATTCAATAGTAATAGAAAGAGAATATGTCTCCCCTTTTCATTAGAATAATGGATGTGCTCCTATATGAAGTAACCTTATCTTACGGCGAATTGCATTAGTTTCTTCAATGTGTACAAAATTATGCATGCTGAAAAAGTACTTTTTTGATTTTAGTATGTATATTTAAATTTTTTCAGGTAATCTTTTCAATTACATATAATTTTCAAAAATAAAATCGGTTCGGATTAACCGGAATTTCGGATTAGCGGGGTTCGACTGTATTTCAAATTAATTTCCGTTATATAATGGAAAGTAGTATATTACGTTAGTGGTATATCATGCGCGTATATAGTTTGGACGCCACTATGCATGTCATTATTTAGTGCAATCGTGATGATATAATTTGATAACATTTTTTGGCAACGTTAAAATTTACACAAAGACATCTGAAGTACAAGGAAAATTATTAAACAAAGAAAAATACTTCACACGGAATATTGTTTACCGAGAAGTTTTTGAATAAAGAAATATGTAAATAAAAAAAATGTTTCCTGTCCTAAAACATATGTTTATTTTGTTTGCTTTCAATCAATGCTAAACATTTCTGTCGCATATATATCTATCTAAACACGTCAGATTTGACGGGAAATCTCTCGAATGAAGAGGCAATTTGCACCCGTCATGGTATGACGGGTGATTTTCTAGTTTATTATAAGGACTCAAACTTAATAGTTCAAACTGACCAAATATCGAAACCATAATTTTGGACTTAGTAACTTTTGCCTGAGATACAGCGATTTATCAAATAAATTCCTTGGCAAATATTTCAGGTTTCTTTCTTCTGTCTCCTGTTCGTAATTCTTCACAGTTTTCAAAGTATTCAATTTCTTTCTCTTCCAGCCTATGTCACTTGCAATAGCCCACCTATATTCTTGAGGAATATAGATTTAGCTGTAATTAAAGAAAATACACCTGTAGGTAAGTACAATGATCACTTTATATTTTTTTCTAAATTCTCCGGAACAAGTCCAAATTATTTATAAAACGTAAATCCAATTAACTTTTGTCGCCTTATTATGATTCTTGAAAAAATAGTATTAGATTCTGAAACTAAAAAATAACTATTATTTTTATTAAAAAATGTGCAAATTTTGTCTTTTTCTGGTTCTAAGTGGTGTTTTGAAATCGAATCACATTTAAGTAGACATGGTAAAATCTTCTGTTTGCTGTTACTGTAACACATTATTCTGGAAGAGCTTATTGGCAAAGCTTATGGTAAAAGTTTTTTTTCTTAAATGATATATTGTTAAAAAATTAAATCTGTTATAAGCAATATCAGTAGAACTAGAATTCAATGAAACAAATGAAAACTCTTATTGCATGCATTCGCAATTGATTTTCTATAAATAAAACTTACGTATAAGGAAAAAAAAACTGAAAACTTCCATAATAAATACTATTACCACTATCATAACCATATGCGCAGTAGTCAAAACACAATCTTATCTATGCATCTAGTCCATAAAATATATTCTGCATCTGTTTTTTATACGTCAGATGCATAGATAATAGATATTTTCATTTCCATGCAACTGAACAAGTCGCTCTGAAAAAGTTGGAATAACTTTCGATTCTTTTTGCAGTTGTATTGCTCAATAAAACGAAAGCAACTCAATTTACAATTCCTTTATTCTAATTTTTCAGCATTTCCTTTCACTTATTTTTCTGCTCCGAAATATTATTTTATTGTTGAGGATTCATTTCAAAATATTAACGACACTAAAAAATCTCATTCTTCTATGCGAGGGATTGTGAGTATGCTAATGATGGGCTCCATTTACATGATTAACCTACTTCGATTGCTGGAACAACCCAGAGAGACATTTTATTCAGTCGGTGAAAAAAAGGATAGCGTTCCTTTGCAACTAAAATCCTTTAGACTCGTTTTTTACTTTCTCGTATGCAAAGTATACGAAGAGAAAGTATTGTAATCGTCAAAAAATTCGAACTCAAGATTTTGACGAATCCTCCCCGACAATTTTGGAATTATGTCTGACTGTCGGTGAATACGATTACTCGGAAACTATTGTAGCTAGAGGGATGAAATTCTGTATGTGATCTTAACACATAATTTGTAGGTTTCTATCAAGTTTTGGACAAAATACGTCCACGGGAAGTCTGTCTGTCCTTCTGTCCGCGTTCATGTGAACACGATAAATCAAAAACTTGAATAGCTAGACGGATAAAATTTGGTACACAGTTTTATCATTAGGAATGCAGGTCCGTATAAAATTTTGGACCAAATCCGGCAAAGGGTTGACTGTCTGTCTGTTTGTATAATCGCATACTTTTGAGCGCAATAACTTCTTTAAAAAATTACTTTGATAAATGAAATTTGGTGTGTGATCTTCTTACCTTAATGGTAGATTTGTGTCCAATTTTTGTGTCAATCGGTTAAAAAAGGCTTTCAAATTGCAAATTTCGTTTTCTTTATCTACATCCAGCCCTATTGGTAATCACGCAGGCTCCTAATTCCACTTCCGCGTTGGACGACCTTCGGAAATCGTGGTATGACGATTCGCTTATTTTTTTCTCCACTGCGTTAGGGGTTCTTGTTCGTTTTACTGCCTTTTAGCTTATTTTTTTCTCTACATGTGTTAGGAGTATACGAGAAAGTTTAGGGGAGACTACTCCAGTTGGTTACCAAAGGATTTCGTTTCTTTAGAGGCTAAATGTAACCTAACAAGAAATATTTCTGATATATTTACGGACCGTAGTGACCTAGTGGTGAGGTCACGGCCTTGGGGTCGGAAGGTTTCGGACCCGAATCTCGATTCCGCCAAAGATCCGACATGTATATTGGCCCGCTGCACGCCAAACGCCCTCCCATTCTTTAGTGAGTTAGAGAAAAGTTGAAAGTTGATCACAAGATTCCACAATAATTATAATAAAGCGTAGTAACATTTTTAAAAAATATATTTAAGTATAAAAAAAAGTAAACGCGTGAAACGCTGAAATCTATGCTATAACGAAATTAACCAGAACGAATATCATACGAAATAATCCCAAACAATCACTGAAAATTAGAATATATTACAATATTCTACGATTGTTACTATACATTGAGACCATTTGAAGTACTCTGTTGCTTTACTCAACGGACAATGAGGTAAGGTCTCGACCTCGGGGCCGGAGGGCTCCAGGTTCGAAACCCGATTCTGCCGAAGAACCGCCGTACAAGTGGGTCTGGTGCACGCCAAATCCATCGGAGTCAAATGTTCTCTCGCTGGTGTGGTGCGGAAGCTTGGAGAGGGGGCGCCAACTCCAGCTTCGTCCTCGCCATCTGACGGTACTCAAAATTACGAGGTCCGTCCCAAAATAGCCCTCGCGTTGCTTCAAAATGGGACGTTAATACAATTAAACTAAACTTCTGATGTATTTACATGACGTAGACCGTTTTGTGTTTAGCTTCATAGTATAGTGAAGAGAATAGAGAATGTATTTCTAACCTTCTCGCTTTAACCGATTCGATCCAAAATTTCATACAAATCTGTAATTTTGAGTCCAGACAAATTTCATTTATCTTGTTTCTAGCTTTTTTGAGACATAGTTTTCACTTAATCACGGAAAGACAGGCCGCGATAGATAATCAGTCTTTTGATGGATTTGACGCAAAGTCTGATGGTATCTACAATTTTGGTGAAAAAGCCATGTGCCAAGTTTCATCTATCTAGTTCATTGCATTTTTGAATCGTTCCTATGCACTTGAATGCAAAAAGAGATAGACTGCTGGTTAGGGATGGGGTTGATGTTTCGGTTAACCGGTTTTTTTTCAGTTATTTTTTGCCACGGTTTAAATCGGTTTTTTTTTTTTTAAATCCAAAAACAGGAGGGGAAAAAACCGGTAGATAGGCTCGAAATTAGGTTCGACTAGACTATAATTTGCCAAGTTATAAAGCTTTGAATTTCATCATCTTAAGCCAATCACCGACAACCGCTTCCGGGAGGCGTCTGTTGGTTGGCGGATTACTGGGAGAGTCTTGATGAACAGATAAATATTGGCCAATTGATTGATTTCCTGAAAAAACAATACTAACAAAAAATTTTGCCTGCAAACGGCGTCTGTTTTTTGTAACCAAAAATATTTATCTTTATGCGGAACTTCTGTGGCGTCGGAAAGATTAGTATCTACGTTGAATAATGTTGTTTCCGATGAGAAGTGTCGACTCACGGATCAACGCTTTGCTGAAAGAGTCTTTATGAGCAGATTAAATGATAAATATTGGCAAATCAATTAATTTCTTGTGAAAAGAATTTTTAAAAAATTGTCTATATTACTTACTTATTGCAATGATTACTCATTTACTATTATTACATATTGTATTAATTACTTATTTATAATCATTATTTATTACATTAATTAATTATTGTATTAATACTTGCTTATTGTATATTATTATAAATAACCTTGCTTTAAAAAAAACAACCGAAAACCGGTTTTTTCAAAAACCGGTTGTTTGAGCGGTTTTAATCGCCAGGTTAAACCGAAGGTGAAGAAAACGGTTTAACCGAAAACTGTTTTTTTTACATTAACCGACATCCCTACTTTTGCTTGACAGATTTCATCTAAAATTGGGAGTCAACCATTTTCGTGTGAAGACAACATACCAAATTTCATTTGCATAGCTCGTTCTGTTTTCGGATTATCGTAGCCACAGACAGAAACATTGTAATTCCAGAAGATTTCTACGATCTTTCTCCATGTAAATCGAAATATAGAGAACATTTATGCATAAAATCTTTAAAACAATTCATAATCATAATTATTTTGGTCTTCAAGAATTACATAGTGTCTTTCACCCAGAACAATTGGCATAATTTTTGCCAAGTTAAAAAATGTCAATTTTTTTTTTCAGTGACTGATTATCGCTTCTCACATGGTTACTTTTTTACTTTCTCGTATACGAAGAATACAAAGAGAAAGTATTGGAATCGTCAAAAAATTCGAACTCGAGATTTTGACGAATCTCCACGTTTTAGACCTCCATGAGTCCGAAAAACGCAATTTTGGAATTATGTCTGTCTGTATGTCTGTCAACACGATAACTCGAAAACTGTTAGAGCTACGGGAATGAAATTTGGTATGTGGTCTTAAAACATAATTTTTAGTTTTCTATCAAATTTTGGACAAAATCCGTCAATGGGAAGTCTGTCAATCTGTATGTCCGCGGTCATGTGAACACTATAACTCAAAAACTTGAATAGCTAGATGGATAAAATTTGATACACAGTTTTATCGTCATGGATGTAGATCCGTATAAACTTTTGGGCCAAACCCGTCAAAGGGTTGACTGTCTGTCGGTCTGTATAATCGCATACTTGTATCTCATAAGCCGATTGGCTTAGATAAATGAAATTTGATATCACGGATGCTAACATTAATTATAGATGTGTGCCCAATTTTCATTTCAATCGGTTAAAAAACAGGTATTCAAATTGCATATTTAGTTCAAAATGTACATTACGACTGTGTGTTGGCGAGCGTTTCGCTTATTTTACTCAAGTGAGTATGGTTGGCGTTTGACTTTGGCGGTCTACGAAGGAAATTGTAGCGAGCCGGGAACACGCGCTTCGGAAATTATGGCAATCCCCAAAACGGAACTTCGCTTTGACATTCTCCAGATGGACGCCTGTGATTAACTAGAGGTATGGTGAAATGTTGTATGATATCTATAGTAAAATTTCGCACTCAAAAACGTTAAATAAAGTTATGGTACCTCAGCGCGCGTAAAAATTGGGAACATACGCAATTTTTTTTGCAAAATATTAAGTCTTTGGGAATTCATAAATTTTATATGTTTCATTGTAAATCACCATTCATATTTTTTTTTCAAAATAACCAGGCCTTGGTAAAATACCCCAAAAATATTTACCTACCAACTGAGTGTTTACCCACCACACGTTACTGGTCGTATGCGAGAAATTTTCGGGGAGACTACTACCGCTGGTTTTTTCAACGGCACCTCTGTCTATATTTTCAGGCACAGTTTTCTTCAATCTGCTGGGATCAGATCCTGAGAATTCAACGGTAACTTACGGCCTGGAAGGTACTGACAGGTTTCAAGTGAACAGCACAACAGGAGCCATCACTGTTGCGGCTCCAATCGATAGAGAAGTATGAATCTGACTATTTATCAAGAAATGTATTCCTGCGCTCCAGTTTAAACAAATAATACTTGAAAACATAGATTGATGATTACCTTCCATAGATTCATGATTACCTCTCATAGATTAATGATTAACTTTCATAGATTGATGATTACCTTTCATAGATTGATGATTACCTTTCATAGATTGATGATTACCTTTCATAGATTGATGATTACCTTCAATAGATTGATGATTACCTTTCATAGATTGATGATTGCCCTTCATTTATAAAAATGAACTAAGAATCAGAATCATGTGTATTGTCTTGTCTCTCACATTGTGTGGCTTTATACATTTAAAAAAATATTTGACGCTAGCAGTTCGCGCACGGCGTTGCCCGTGGAATCAGGAATTCAACAAAATGGGGGCAAAAATGCCCACAATGACACGAAAAAGTTTTGAAAACAAAATCAAAACAAAAGACACACATTATTGATTCCCCCGCTTATTCTTCTTTGAGATAATGACATTTATCAAAATAGAAATGTATATATTATTGAGTTTGCCAGCTTCTTTTTCCTCTCGACAATGACGCGAATGTAATGACGTCACCTGAAGGAATCGGATTGTAGAAATGCATACTGGGAATGAAAGCATATGACGTCACCTCCCGCGAGGAAGGCCACGCACCAGCCAATGAAATCGCAACAATGTATTCTGGGATCGTCCGGAGAAACTCTCGCTGTTAAATCTCGCTAGCTAAAAACCTGTTTGAACTGATCAGGGAAAAATTAATTTAAGAAAACGGTATTTTAACCGTTCTTGTTTTAAATCCGACAGAAAGGTTCCAGTTATAAGCTGAAAAATATATAAATTATAGAGAACATATATAAATATATATAAATATATAAATTATAGAAATATATAAATTATGTTAGAACGTCAGATGCGATAATTTGAAGAAATCATTATTAAAAATTACCATAAAAGTTACTATTTTTCAAAAATATCTCAAAATTAAGTAAACTACGTTAGACGTACGAAACAAACTTCATTAGAACGGAAATAGTTTGTTCCTTCCGATGGTGTATTTCTTTTTTTAGTACAATTATCCAAAACCGTGCTATTGAGAAATTAGTGCGAAAAATCACCAAAAATAGCACAAATTATTAAATATGAAATTTTCTAGATTAAATTTTAAAATTTCGGCTACGAGGTGCATTGAGTGACCATTACGACTACCTGTGCGCCAAATTTCATGGTTGTGAGTGCGATAGATTCGTCTGGACATTGCGCGCGCACTCACACATAAACATTACCTTTTATAAGTATAGATGAACAAAAGAAAAGAATTAGAAAGAATGCAACTGTACAAATTTATTTGCAAGCTGAGGACAATTCTGTGAATCCTTTCTCAATGGTTTTGTAAATGCAGGATGTCAATAAAATCCGGGAGAAACTCAAAATAACTGTAACTTTGTAAGTACATGTGATATATTCGTTAAAAGGATTAAAAGAGCTTAGAATTTTTTTTTTAATTAACTAGAACATTGCTCATTATGTTAAATTTCTCAAAATAAAGTTTTAAAATATAACAATAAGGTTTCTATTTCTTTTTACGAATTTTTCTACGACTATGATAAATTGTATATGATATATTTACAGAAATCCTGTATAATAGACATCACAGGGCTTTAAAACAAGGCATGATTTTCACAAATCAGATCTAGCTTCTTAAGCATCATTACAATGTCAGAATATAAATTCAATCAGAATAAATAATTGACATGGTAATTTAAAATAAATTGCAGTAATTTCGTTGACAATAAGTTGATGATCATTAGACACTCGTGTATCATATCAAAAACTTTTAAACCGTTTCATTCTTAATGTATTTCTAATGTTGTCTTAAAAAACTCCATAATAACAAAATAGTTTAAGACATCGATGTGTCTCTGAAAGGTCGTAATTCATTATATTGTCGTTGAATTCGATAAAAATCCCGCCAAATTGATAATACAATCATCTCATTATTCAGGATTAAACTGTGTGTACTTTATATTTATAAGAATATAAACTTTTTCCAAAGCTACACTGAAACAAACAATCAACAAAAGAAAAACTTATTTGCCTTTCATTTAACGACCAATGATAAATTTTAGCACATGTTTATAAGTTTTCGTTACATTATGCTACTTATCACTTTTATCTAAAATTTCAATTGCGAATTTACAAACAAATAATGTTAATAAATTATTACAATAATAAATTAAATAACATATAATTTATATTTACATGATTTTCCATTCATATTCACAAGTTATATTGTATATTTTGCAGGTGAACGACAGTTTACGGTTTTATGTGATATTAGAAGACGTAGTAGGAAATGGACAAGATAATAATGTGGTAAGCATTTTTTTGCGATTCCAGACGAAATTTAATAGATTTAGAGGAGAGTAGGGTAAAACCGGTACCCTGGATTCTGGCAATATTAGTTCTTCTTTCTAGCGGACAGATACTGAATTACACTCTACTAGTCAAGAAAAAAGAACAGTCGTAGTGGCGTGTTGAAGCTGTTGAATTCACTGCTTCTGTGAAGGTTTATTTGTTTTGAGACGTCAACTCTCTAATGTTCGTGTGATTTTAAACTATCCTTACTTAAAAATCATTACATTTTTAAAAACCATTTTTAGTCCAGTTTATTATACGTTTGCTAAGGATTTATACCCTATCAAACAGTAAGGATTTACTCCAGTAATTGCTCTGTTCTATTTTGTTTTCTATAACCTCTGCACTCGGGGTTAAAACCGGGTACTCCAAGAGGCGTAAAACCAGGACAGTCAGCATTGATGATTCTTTTGCTGAAGACGATAAAAACATATCAGGCGTTGATTGTTTATATTTTAATGATGAATTTTCTAATTTAAATAAAGAAGAAGGGTTAATCCAATGCAAAAACTGTCTTAGCTGTGCACATGAAAGTTGCAGTGGCGCGGAGGAGGAAGGCAACTGTTTTACATGTGAATTTTGTAACTGATATTCATAAATTGCCATATAAAATAAAAACGATTGCAACTTTTCCACTGAAAATCGAGTTTTCCTAATTTCCCATAACGTTAACATGTGTACCCGGTTTTACCCCACTCGGATAGTTTGACTTCTTTTTTTATATAAAAATTATTGATAAAAGAGTAATGAAACTGTGACTTTTCTGAAAAGATATATTGTACTCCGATAAACAATGAATGATTTAATAAAATTTGACAAGCTCTCTGTCGAATATTTTAGCTCCAGAAGACCTTCGAACCTTACCTACCCGGTTTTACCCCACTTTCCACTAATTTTAAGAAATGTTTTATTGAATCTGATTGTTTTGCGCCCTGAAAATATTTTGTATTTAATCCGAATGCTAACTTTGATACTTTATGAAAATAATTCCTCCAACTGAAAACAACCTGCAGCATTTTGAAGGAGTGAAACCGCGGAAAATCTTAGCTCATTACTTTATCTAAAAAACTCACATTCTGTAATAATGAAGATTCAGTAATGGATTTCGTTTTCTTAAATGCTGGTGTTCACATAAACAATATTCTCATTAGAAAATGAGTATTTTTATGTCTATTGATTGAAGGATTTTATTTAGGGCATACCAAATATTGAACTTATAAAAAAAATAAGTATCTGAAAAAGTGTATATTTTCAAGTGTTCTTCAAATTTTAAAAGTATTTGAAAAGTGTATATTTTTCAAGTGCAATTCAAATTTTTCTGAATATAAACCTTTTTTTGACTTAGAAGTGTAAGTTCGTAGGTATTTGTTTTTTTTTTTTTTTTGAAAACGCCTCAACAGTTTGCGAAAAATATGAAATTCTGACCAGTGTATTCATTTAGATTTATTATATACAAAGCAAAGTTTTTGGCATTCAGGATGT
>BGPR01035149.1:0-16118 GCA_013235015.1 Araneus ventricosus
GAAAGAACAAACAAAATTATAAAGGGAAACTTCTTATTAGATGTTTACGAAACTACTTTCGTAAATCAAATTTAAAACTTCGCGATCTGCTAACGATGTAAACGTGCAGTATTAGGATCAAACAGCATCGTTTAAGAACCTTTTATGCATTCAAAACATGCCATGCGAGTTACTCCAGTCACTTTCGATTAACATTAAATTCTAGAGCTGTTAAAATTCTCAAAGGAAGATTTTGAGGTCCAAGTTCAGGCCGATAACATCTTAAGAAGTTTGTTTCCCTGCCTTAATAATAATAAATAAAACGAATCTCACCAACATTCATATAGTTGATCTTAACTTTGACTTTACCATTTTCTATCGTTGGTAATTAGTGGTGGGCGTACGGATTTCTGTCTAACCAATCTCAGGTATTTAACGTGATTTAAAGAGT
Organism: Araneus ventricosus; assembly: GCA_013235015.1. Classification (NCBI taxonomy): domain Eukaryota; kingdom Metazoa; phylum Arthropoda; class Arachnida; order Araneae; family Araneidae; genus Araneus; species Araneus ventricosus. The sequence goes on from BGPR01035149.1 coordinate 431, forward strand.
CAATGAAACGAAAATTCTCTTCGGCAATTATCTGAGCTTCTTTTTCTTCAGATATGATGATTTTTCCGAATACAAAAAAGATGATGTACAGCCATTATTAGGGAAGTAAAAGAAAATCCTGTCTGGAACGCTCCAAAAGATGTGAAAAGACCAGTATCGTGTTAATAGCCGAGTCAAACTGGTGTTTTGTTCGGTGCAGTAAAAGCTGCATTATTATTGGGATTTTTCTGAGATAAGATTGTTTTATTTCAAGCACTTGTATCCAGTTTTTACCGGATTTTTGTTATGGAAGGAGGCAGCGCCCCCTATGGGTTTTGAGGCCCTGGGCACAAATGTGGAGTGGGGTGCTTAGTAAATAAGAAGGTCAATAAATAAATAAAAATAACATTTTAGCTTTTTAATACAAGAAAGGAACAAATTGTCGTTAAACAAGAAACACTACCTACCTCAAATTAGGAAGAAAATATTTAATTCCCCTGGGCACAAATGTGGAGTGAGGTGCTTAGTAAATAAAAAGGTCAATAAATAAATAAAAACAACATTTTAGATTTTTAATACAAGAAAGGAAGAAATTGTCGTTAAACAAGAAACACTACCTACCTCAAACTAAGAAGAAAATATTTAATTTCTCACGACCAATAGCGGACATTTCTGAATATTTTAACATCTGATATAAACATAGGACAGAATTTTCCTACCAAATGTGAAAAATATTCCGAAATGTTCATTATCGGTTGCGAAAAATTGAGTATTTCCTTCCTGTTTGAAATTTTAAAAAATTAAGATAGGTGGTGTTGCTTGTTAAGTGACGAAACGCAACACTTATTATTATCTAAACAGTAATATAACACATTAATATTAATGTAAAAGAAAATCAAAATTGGGAATACAGGAAATGAATTTGGCTAGATTTCATATTCTTATAACAGTTTCTGATCTACGTATAAGGTAGCTCGTAACACGGTCTGGTGTATAAATACGGTGGACGTACTTTAATGACGATACAGGGAGGAGGACACTTTTACAGGAATATAACTGTAACTTAACTTTTAACTTTTACGAGGCATATTTGTTAAAGAGGGCTACTAATTTATTTTTCGTGTTCATTTTACTAAGTGTGCAGTTTCGAATTATGTATCTTAACGTTACTAATTTTTAGATAACATGTAATGATCAGCTTTCTTTTCATTAACCCTTTAACCCTAGGCGACTTTTTTCTTCTAGCTCCTTTAAATCCGGGACCTTTTGGGAGGAGACTCTCCCAACCTGGGTGGTCATTTACCACACCATCCCCTGCTGTAACCTTCCCTTAAGGCGCACGGAAATGGGCTGCGGTTTGCATGGATAATTGGACCCCTTATCGCGGTTATCTCCTAACCGATCTCAGAACCTCACCTCCCCTCAAATGAAGCCATCCGCCTCAGACCAGCCTTCTTCACTCTTAAAGGGAAAATTTTAGACCGCCCGGGACCGCCTCGCTCGGTGTCAGAGGGTTAATTTCTATTCTTGTATTCATTTTATAGTTGTCACTACATATGAAATTAGTACTTTTTTAAGTTCATTTTATTCAAGTTAACCTTCATGCTAGTGCGTTTTGCGTGCATTGAAGTATTGTATATTTAATTATATGAGGTAAAATTATATCATACAATTCGATATAATTCGATTAATCTATAATAATCTCTAGTGTACGACAAGTATCGTCTGATAAGATAGCAGAAAAACAATCAATCCATTCACGTATGAATTTATTTAACTTTAAAATTATATGACGCATCCTGTTTCAGACGTTTATTATTTCATTTCATATAAGAACTCAAAGAGCAATAAAACACCTGGTATACTTAAGCTTGTCCGATAAATTTTGTGTTTTATATCAAAAGACGCCTGGTATACCTAAGCCTGCCCAATGAATTTTGTGTTTTATATCAAAAGACTCCTGGTATACATAAGCCTGACTAATGATTTTTGTGTTTTATATCAAAAGACACCTGGTATACTTAAGCCTGACCAATGAATTTTGTGTTTTAAATCAATAGACACCTGGTATACTTAAGCCTGCCCAATGAATTTTGTGTTTTAAATCAACTGCTACTTTAACTTATATGTTTAATTATAAAGAATTTACAGGAGCTAAACATGTCATTTATGTGTAGGGGTTAAAAAGTAAACATTGACGCACCTTCAAGTATTAAACGTAACTGGTTCGTATAATATGAACTTCAGTTTCAATACAGTAGTTATGATGTTTACAGAAAACAGTTTTGAAAATAAAATCTAATGAAATCCCTAAGCATATTTAATATGCCTTGGGCGATCTTATTTTGATCGAAACAATAATATATTTCCAAGTAAGATACCTTGTCTAAATAAATGAAAGGGGAAATAACACGTTTAAGCAAGTTAGATTTGTCATAATTGTTTTCTCTCGGTTTATGCAAACAACCCACGGTCTGGTTAGATAAAAATGGTGAAGTTTCTGCATTACCCTGTTGGATTATTCCAAAAAGAAATTGAAATTCGGGTAATCACAGGTACGAATACTAGTGGAGATATTTTTCAGTTATGTAATTTATTTTTTTAAAACCATTAATGAATATATCTTAATTTTTTTCACATCTGATATAAACATGAGATTGCATGTCCCAACCTGAGTGAAAAAAATTCAGAAATATTCACGGAATATTTCTGAATTTAACGAACTTCTAATAACGAAAGTATCTGAGAAAAATTCAGAAATATTCATATTGGCTTTGAAAAATTGAGTGTTTACTTCCTTTTTGAAATTTCAAAAAATTGAGATAGGAGGTGTTGCATGTTAAACGACGAAATGTTACTTTCATTTTTCTAAGTAGAGTTAATATAGAACATAACCACACCGGAATCTCGATGTTCTTCTGCGATATAATCATGCGAATCCAATGGCCCACCTGAGTAACTCAGCCCACTTACACTGCATAAATTTTGAACTATCTGATTTGACCAATCACTTATTAAGTATGTTCTGTCTTTAGGGACACAGAGGACCGCATGCCTCACTTTAAAAACTTGTGATTCAAAACGTTAAAAATTTGGAAAGATTCATCTCTAAATTTTTCAATTATCATTCTTGAATTAAAAAAAATTAAGAAGATGCGATTATATTTTTATATAACTGCAACAAAATCGTGGACTATAATACATTCGTAGATACTTTTTCTTAGCGCACAAAGCAGAATGAAGTGTGTATGTGTGTTGTAAAAGGAATTAATTTAACACAGAACTACTTAATCATCATTACTGTAAAAAATCTTTCATGTACATCGTGACTATCAAAAAAGCTATTTTCAGTTGTAAAATTATTGCTTTTAATTCCACGCGTCGTTATTTGTAAAGATTTTGAGGTGACCATGGACCTTCAAAATCATTTTCTAAAATTTTAATAAATCAGTTCGAAATTTTGTAGACATTAATTAGAGCATTACATAAGACAACGCACAGAATTTCACAGCAATATATTTAATTTTTTTTAGTTATGGGTATAAATGTAATTTTTAATAACAATTAATGGCCTTTATGATAAATGTTCCAGGAGCTCAAAAATTACTCGAAATCACTCTAGTGTTTTTCATTACTTACTTTAACTCTTTTAAAACAAAAATTAGAGTAATTTTATGATTCAGAAACGAATTTCAAAAAGAAGAGAGATAATAATTCGAACTATTTATTTCTGAAAATTTTGCAGACATTAATTAGGGCACTATATAAGACAACGCACAAAATTTCACAGCAATATATTTAATTTTTTCTGAGTTATGGGTATAAATGTAATTTTTAATAACAATTAATGGCCTTTATGATAAATGTTCCAGGAGCTCCAAAATTACTCGAAATCACTCTAGTTTTTTTCATTAATTACCCTAACCCTTTTAAACAAAAATTGGTATTAATTTTTATCTTTCAGAAACGAATTTCAAAATGAAGGCAGATAATAATTCGAAACTATTGATTTCTGAAAAAATATGCCCAATATTTTATATAGAAGAAAATATTCAAGGTTTAATAACAAATTAACTTCTATATGAATGCTACAAATTCTTCTCCATATTTGTTTTTATATTTATATGAAATGTCACAAAATTTAAATAAGAATTGAAGCGCCTGGAACATTTATGAGAAAAGCGATTAATTTTTATTAAAAATTACATTTATACCTATAACTCATAAATAAATAAATACATCACAATGAAATTTTGCGTATTGTTTTATAGAGCTTTCATATTAATGGTTGCAAAATTTCAAATTTATGAGTTGAAAATGTAAAAAAAAAATTACCTTGACGGTCCCTGGTCGCCATAATACAAATATTTTCTGTTTCACACTCTTTCCACTTCCGAACAGTTCTGAAGGAGAAAAACGGATTAAAAACGGATTTAAAAAACCCTGGACAGCTAAAAAAACGAATTTATACAGAGAAATAATTTTGAGGGAAAAAAATATTGACCTTTTCTTCCCCTTACATACTTCTCACCATCGCATTGTGTTTGCATAAACATTATTGCAGATATTATTTTACTATATGCAATGAAATAAACACATTTTTATAATAATCCAAATTAATGTTTTTATCCAAGTTAATTTGACACAGTCGACAGCATCCGGAAACTGTCTCCGCACGCATGCGCCGTACCGCAGCCATTCCTCCCCGCGCTCGTGTTGTCCCAAATGCAGCTAATCAACTCATTGCATGTTTTCTATCACTTAACCTATGATCCCGAAACCCAAGCTCAAGGTGAAGGGGAAAGAAATGTATCGTTTCTTTTATTTATAGTTATTATGAAGAAAACGTGGGCGACACAATTTGTTGGTTTCTGCGCGCACGAAGCTCGGGATTTATTTGCCGGTGAGTCACATTCCCAGGTTGTGGTCACCCCAGTCACCCCTCTCAGGGGTCAGTCGCGTGGCCTTCGCTATCCCCTACCCGGAAATCTCAGTATCCGCATTACCATTGATTTATATTTTTATTTGTCCTCACGCCTGTATTTTACACGATAACAGGATTTTGAATAGGATATTGAACAAACGTCATCGGCTGCAGCATTGAACTTTGAGTTAAATACCCATTCCGTTCGTAATTGGCAAATTCGTACCCTATCGATATTTCGACTTTGCAGAAAGTCGTGGGCGCTGGTATTCAGATTATATTAGGCTGACTAAACCCTTAAATGCCCGGTGTTGCCATTGAGCAACATACCCATTTTGTCTTCTAAAATACTGAGAATAAGACTTTTCTTTACTCCGGTTTGCAGTTTGGATGGGTGACTGAGAATAAGACCGAAGCTCTGATGCCTGTTGCTGCCAATAGAATACATACCGGGTGCGTCATAAATTCGTGCAAACTTCAAAAATTCATAATAAAAGAAGTAATGCCCGGGAAAAAATTTCGGTTTCTGCGAATATGATCAGAGGGACAATGAATTTTTTTTTTCCATTAAAAAAATGATTCCAAAAGTAACCGAAAGAGGGCGCTCTCACGTCATACTGAGACGTTTTATGCAAATCAGGCTAGACATAAAACACCTGGCTAGAAATGGATTCGTCATTCGATACCGGCAGCATGCTATCGTTACCAGATCGAGCAGTGGAGCGAGCTTTTCTACACGAATGGTGAATCCACAAGTATTGCATTGCGAAAGATTCGCAAGGAGAAAGAACTGAAGGCGCAAAAAAGCTCCATTTCATTTAATGGGATAATGATTTTTTTTATACATGGAAAAAAAATGCTCGGAAAAAATTTCGGTTTGCTCGAATATGATCAGAGAGGCAATGGATTTTTTTTCCATTAAAAAAAAGTATTCCAAAAGTAACCGAAATAGGGCGCTCACACGTCATACTGAGAAGTTTTATGCAAATCAGGCTAGCAATGAAACACCTGGCAGGAAATGAAATCGTCATTCGATCCCGACAGCATGCTATCGTTACCAGATCTAGCGGTGGAGCGAGCTTTTCTACAAGAATGGTGAATCCACAACTATTGCATTGCGAAAGTTTCGCACGCAGAAAGCCCTATTTCATTGAATAGGATAATGATTTTTTTTTATATACATGGAAAAAACAATCCAATGTCCCTCTGATCATATTCGCGCAAACCGACATTTTTTCCGAGCATTACTTCTTTTATAATGAACTTTTGAAGTTTGCACGAATTTATGACGCACCCGGTACTTAAAATGTTATTAAAACAATTTACAATATATAAATTGCAGCCTGAATGCTGCTGAGAAAATAAAAATAAATTGATGTTTTAGCTGTTTGTAATAAGCGGCATCTTAGGATTCTTCTACAATCTTTGAAGTCTTTTGACATTTATTGAGTGTATATTTTTGGTATTAGGGGATAAAGGCCTTTGTTGCTAGAAATCCCATTTCATCACATTTCAATCAACCAATCAAAGTGATGTTTTACACTTGTGGCTCCATCTCTTTTGCTTTGTTTGTACGCTTGCGAATACCATGTTTTTTTCTACAATATTGAAGGAAATTCCTCATTCCTCCTATTGGTTCCCAAAATTCATCTGTTTTTAATATTATAGAATTTTATTTTTTCTCAGCTAAAGCCCAGTGTTGTCGATTAGTAATAAACTGTTTTTTTAGCCGCAAACCATACTTAAAGAAAAATAGTATTTTTAAAAATATTTTTCCGATTTTTCATTCAAGAAATTAAAGTCAAAAAAAGATTTTTAAATCAATTTTTTAAAAATCGGACATTTAAGGATTAAGAATGGTAGTAAAAAGATCACTCATTTCCTCATTTTAAAACCTCAGGTAGTACATGGGAATTTAAATAATGGATTGCGAATATAAGAGAGTTCCTTAGAAATAAGGTGAAGAGCAGGGCCATACCGTCAAGGGCGCAGTTAGAGGGGGGATTGCTTAAAAATGACCAATAAAAACAAGGTTTAAGTGTTAGAGGAATACGATCTGCTGCGCAAATAAAAACAAATTTGAGGAAAATTCGGGGGAATTTAATTAAAATTCGGGATAAATCCTGGCCAGAAAAGGAAAATTCGGGTCTATCCCGGCTAATTTGAAATGTCTGATTACTTTATTAAAAGTTATTTCGACTTTTTAAAAAACCATGACTTTCTTAGAATTTTCACTCTTCACCTGTTACTGTCAACATGCAGTCAACTGAATATTTTTTTGAAAAATCAGGTATGTTCCATTTAAACATTTAGCTCTAAGTAAAAATCCTGATAATCCGGGAAATGTAATTAAAATTCGGAATAAAAAGGGAAAATTAGGGACTATCCGGCTGATTTTGGATGATGTCTTTTAGCCTTATTAAAACTCATTTCGTTTGAATTTTTACTCAGGACCTATTATGGTCAACTTGCAGTAAACTGAAAGTAAAATTTAAAAAAGCATTTTGACAGCTGAATATTAAAAGAAAAAAGACATTTTGGTATTCTTCCATTAAACATTCACATATAAATAAAAATCATGACAATCCGAGGAATGTAATTAAAATTCGGGTAAATACGGGACAAAAGGAGAAAATTCTAGACTATCCTGGTTAATTTAAGATGCCCTGGCGCTTTTTTAAAGCTCATTGAGACATAAAAACTCATGGCTTCTTTAAAATTTTCATTCTTCACCTCTCAATACGCAGTCAACTCAAAATAAAATTAAAAGATAAAAAAATCCCTACATTCTTCCTTTAAACATTTACTTATAAGTAAAAATCGGGACAATCCAGGACATTTAATTAAAATTTGAGATGAATACGGGACCAAAAGGGAAAATTCGGGACTATTCCAGCTAATTTGAAATGTCTGGTCATCTGGATTAAAAGCCATTTTGAACAAAAAAAATCATGGCTTCTTTAGAATTTTCACTCGGCACCTATTATGGTCAACATGCAGTCAACTGAAAAATTTAAAAAATTCCTACATTCTTCCTTTAAACATTTACTTATAAGTAAAAATCCGGACAATCCAGGACATTTAATTAAAATTTGAGATGACTAGGGGATAAAAAGGGAAAATTACGGACTATTCCAGCTAATTTGGGGTGTCCGGCCACCTGATTAAAAGCCATTTTGACCAAAAAAGTCATGGCTTCTTTAGAATTTTCACTCGGCACCTATTATGGTCAACATGCAGTCAATTGAAAGCAAGTTCCAAGAAACCATTTCATTGTTATAGTAGGAGTTGCGAGTTATTAACCTAACTTAAAAGATTGCGAACATCCATCAGCTTAAGTGGATTAAATCTTTTTGTAATAGTGGTCGGATACATACACCAAAGCCTTTCTATATTTTAGAATGTTTCCTGACGATGAATGATTGCACCGAACACAGACGTCATTAATCTTAATTTCAGGAGATAAAAGAAATGGCCTGCTCAAATTCAATTTCGATTCTTATTTGTAAGAAAAACAGTTAAGGGTGAAACACAATAATCTGATTTGTGATATACATCTCCCATGGTAAGAAATATAGCTTTCTGTAATGACGGAGTTTATCACTTCAAACATCAAGAAAGTCATCCTTCTTTATGCATCTCCGAAGATGGGCCATAAATCAAAGTTTAAGTGATTCGCCTTAAATTTTCACACATTCCGAAATAATTCTATACTAATCCCTGAATGTTTGTGAAAATAGTACCAATTTAGAAGGTGGCTTAACAGGTTTGCAATTTGAATTGACGATATAATTTATAAATAACATTTTCATATCCAAAGGGGTTGCTTAACCCTAAATATCTATTTTTTAAAAATTGATTTAAAAATGTTTTTGGCTGTCATTTCTTATATAAAACATGGGAAAGATACTTTTAAAAATCCTATTTTGTTTCAAGTATGTTTTACGGCTGAACAACAGTTTGTTACCAATCGGCAACACTGGGTTTTAGTTGAGAAGAAAAATTTCCTTGATAAAATTCTAGAATATTAGTTAAGAAGTATATTAGTTAGAAATTAATTAGTTTTAAGAACTAACGATAAGGACAAGGAATTTCTTCAACATTGCAGAATAAAATATGATATCCTCAAGCGTACAAACAAAGCTAAAAAGAAGCAGCCTCAAATGAAAAACATAAATGTATTTTAATTTTCCATCAGCACTCAGGCAGCCATTATATGTTGCAAATTGATTTAATAAAAATTTCAATATGTATCCGATTGACAATAACAGGCATTAGAGCTTCAGTCTTATTCTAAAGTTTCTAGAATTCAAAGTTGGGTATGCTGCATCTTGAATAAGAAATCATTAGAATTTGATGAATAAATATTTCAAATTTTAGTTTCTTCCGTTTATGATTAACTAGCAATACGCGCACGGCGTTGCCCGTGGAATCAGGACTTCAACAAAATGAAAAAAAAAGTAAAAAGTCCACAATGACACCAAAAAGTTTGAAAACAAAAGAAAAACAGAAGATACACATTATTGATTTTTAGGAAAACAGTACCGAATACGTTAATCCAAAACAATATTAAAAAATTGCAACATGAAAATCATTATTAGACAGCAAGCAAAATATGCGAGACAAAGAAACATGTTAAGACACTGCCGAAAATAATTATTGAGTCATTCAGTGAAAGGTTATGACGTCCCCTACGTTATTTGCCGCCAGCCAATGAAATTGCAAAAATGTATTCTGGAAACGGAGAATGTTCCTCCGGTGAATGTCTCGCTGAGAAACTCGCTAGCAAAAAAAAAAAAAAAAAACTGTTTGAACTGATGAGGGAAAAATTAATTTAAAAATATTGGAAAAAAGTTATTTTAACGGTGCTTGTTTTAAATCAGACAAAAACGTTCCAATTATAAGCTAAAAACAATTGAAAATGATAGCGTTATTTTCAAAATTCAATAAATTACATTAGAAATTCAAAACTAACTCCATTAGAAATGAAATTGTTTGTTCTTGCCGATGGTTTATCTCTTTTTCTTCCGACGATTATCAAAACCGATTTTATTGAGAAATTAGGGCAAAAACTACCCAAAACAACACAAAACATTAAATAAAAATTTTCTAGATTAAATTTTAAAATTCCGGCATCGAGGTGCGTTGAGTCACCAGTGAGACTGCTATGTGACAAATTCAAGACTTTAAGTGCGATAGATTCGTCTGGACATCGCACACACATACACAAACATTGCATTTTATAAGAATATATATAAGTATATTCTCGCCTTATTTAGAAGAAAAAAGTGATCGCAATCAGTAAATGTTTGAGAAGCCCTGGTTTACCCATAATCTCTTTCACTTCTGAAATGTCTGTAAATTCATACTTGAATTTCATACATATTTTCTGTATTCAAAAAAGATTTTCCCCCATTTGATTATTCACCAGTAAAAACGGTTATAAAATTCACCACAGTTGAAAGCAAATTAATACGCTATTCGGTGAAAAGACTGAAACGTAATTATTTTATTTAATTGTTTCAGTCTTTTCGCATAGTCTAATGAGCGTATTACATAAGTGATGACATAACAAAGTTGTCCTTGGAATAGGGCGTAGAAAAGTTAAATTAGTTCACAAATCAAAAAAAGGTACATGATATGGTCGATGGCATGCTACTTGTATCCGACTGTAAGACTCACACGGAGTTACCCCGTCATGCCAGTTCGATTACCAGGGACATCGAATGACAGTCGCTGCTACAGCTCGAGTACTGAGGCCGGAGTCCTAGTAGCCATCACCGACCACAGCCCGAGTCCTCCCGTAGGAGACACGTACTAAAAACCGGAGGGAGTAACTCGATCCCCACCATTATTGTCCTCACCAGAGAAGGGAGACCCAGCTTACTTATCCGGCGGCTTTTCATCCACGAACTCGTGGTGCCTTCCCATTGGGAGTGTATCCGACTGTAACAACCGTTTTCGAAAATAAATTTTCTTTTGTGTGATTCTCGTTGGGCAGATTGCCCACATCGCGCATAATTGTAGCAGGACAATGGCAAGCGGTCATGAACATTTTCCCTGTACATCGAAACGTGTCTGATTTCAACCACGAATCAAAATTGAAATTAAGAAAAACTAGATCTAAAAAAGGCTTACAACAAGCGAAAATGGCAATTTTAAGCAAAAACAGAGCTTAACATTAATTCTTAAAATTCAACAGCTCTTTTTATAAGAATAGATTATAATTTAATAAATTATAATCTGTTCTTCCCATGTAGCACAACATGTTATCCGATATTGTACAATATTGTTTGGTATTATATAATATTAATGATATTGTACAATATTATACAATATTGCGAATATTGTTCAATGTCGTTCAATATTGTACAATATCTTTGTGCTACTAGGGTTTTAAAAGAAAGTCTGTTCATGTATGTGTGTCTGCGGTGACAGGCATTAAATTTGGCACGTACGTAGTCGTAATGGTGACTCAATGTACCTCGTAGTCCGAATTTTAAAACTTAACGCAGAAATAACTTTACTTAATATTTTGTGTCTTTTTGGGCGATTTTTCACACGTATTTGGCCAGAGTATTGTTTCTAATTATTACAGAAAAATACAACGCAGAGTGCCGATACTGCTAGTAATTCGTTTTTAAGAAGAAATTAATTTTACTCAATGAAGTAGAAATCGTCGCAAATAAAAAAATGACGTTAAAATAATAATTTCAATAAGTAAGGAAGTAGTTTTGATAAACGAACATTATATAGTACTTTTAGTTCAACAATTTCACAATAAAACTTCAAAATAAACGGTAAAATTGACATTTACCTTGTTAAAAGCCTTTTTTTAAAGTGAGAAACATGTAACGGCTTTTTTGATGGAATACATCGCGTAGCACAAACACCTTTCAATGAATTAAGTGCTTTAAAGAGATATTCAGTGACCATTACCAGGACTCAAGAAGGAATAGGCGTATTTAAGTGACAAAAACAATTAAACAGAATTACCATCGGTATTTCTGCAATTTTAAGTTTACATTTTATATTAAACAAAATTCATTCGAATTATCGATTATGTTTTATTAATTGGAAATTCTATGTACAAGAGAACAAATTGGAAGTAATGCCGAATTCTCATTAAAATCATTCGAATTAGTAATGTTCCAGTATATTTCATCATCGAAGTATTTGAAAAATTAGCTAACACACACATTAATGAAATGAAGGAAAAAAATCAGATTAATACTCGTATATCCGTATAGGCGAGAATGCCCATCCGCAGAATTTAAATCAAAGTGAGATAAAATTTCAAAGCCGTAAAACAGAGAAAACAGTTCCTTATGAACTATCTACCTTGTTAAAAGCCTTTTTTTTAAAGTGAGAAACATGTAATGGCTTTTTTGATGGAATACATCGCGTAGCACAAACACCTTTGTGAATGAATTAAGTGCTTTAAAGTGTTATTCAGTGACGATTACCAGGACTCAAGGAACAGGCGTATTTAAGTGACAAAAACAATTCAGAATTACCACCGGTATTTCTGCAATTTTAAGTTTACATTTTATATTAAACAAAATTCATTCGAATTATCGATTACGTTTTATTAATTAGAAATTCTATGTACAAAAGAAACAAATTGGAAGTAGTGCTGAATTCGCATTAAAATCATTCGCATTAGCCATGTTCCAGTATATTTTATCATCGAGGTATTTGAAAAATTAGCTAACACACACATTAATAAAATGAAGAAAAAAAAAACCAGATTAATATATCCGTATAGGCGAAAATGCCCATCTGCAGAATTTAAATCAAAGTGAGATAAAATTTGAAAGCCGCCATATAAGGGAGAAAGGCGTAAAACAGAGAAAACAGTTCCTTATGAACTAAGCCGAAATAAGCGAAAAGAAATAAATATAATCATAACAAGCCTCGTACTTAATAAAGCACGAGATGATTCTGGTGAAAGCGGTTACCTCCTCATGAATCTCAACAACCACATATCCTCATGAACCTCCGAGATGGATTACTTTATTTTCAGGTGTAGTTCCGACATGGAATTGAAAAACCACCTGACTTTTCAAGAGCGGTATAATTATACATAAGGATCTCGTTTCCCTGAAAGAGTTATGTCCCGCAAAAAGCACCAAAAAAAATCTCGTTGACGTATTTTCTAGAAGATTGCCGAATATTCTCTAGAATAAACATATTTATTTAAATTGCTTTCGCAAAGAGACGTCTTTTTTCTCAAAGCACAATTACAAGGATGAAAAACTGTTCCGTGGAAGTGGAGGATTGTCCGATTTCGTGTTTTTGGGTACTAAAGAGGGGTGAGGGCAGAGATGCTTCATTAAATATTCATCAGACGGAACAGTCGATTTAGGGAATTCATCCTGTACGGAGAAGGACAACAGCAATTTGCTTATTAGTAAGAGGAGTGTTGTAGAGAATTTATGCGTTTTGGCTAAAAGTGGAATTGAAATGCTTGAGTCATATTTAAATGTTTGTCATCATAGATTTTTGCCTGTGTTATAGAGCAAATACAAAATAAATACAAATAAAAAATAGAACTTCATGGCTAATATTTTTAATCATCTTATTAGCGATTTGATGTTTGTGTTTTTTCCTATTTCTTTTGATTATTTGCTTTTAATGTACATTTCTCCATTGTCCTCTGTTTGGGAATTTCGGGCTATGAAAAGGTACGTTTGTCGTAATGCTAGCTTCTTACAAAAAAAATTTCCCAAATATTAATTTTAATCCATTTCGAATAGTTCTTAGCCCTTGAAAAAGTAGACTAGAATGGATTCATTGTTTTGTTTTTGGTTGCATTCGATTCACTCTGAGTTTATTTTTATTTATTTATTTTTGGCTATCTCTGTATGATCTTGATTTCTAATGTTCTGTGTTTTTTGTTTTGCTGCTGCAATTGCGCGCAACCTAAACATTATCTTCATTTTATCTAGTTTTTCCTAAATGTTACTCTTTAAATTTTATTGTGTATAAATTAAAATATTTTTTATTATAGTTTAAAGTTTAAATTACGATTCCTTTTCAAATTTATTCTATTTTTTCTTGTTGATTGTTTTTAAAAACAAATACAAATATGTTTGGCTCTCTTTTCTAAGTTTTATGTTGGAGGAATTCTCTGTTTACGGAAGGTGCAGTTTAGTTCTGTGAGATCCATTTAGATTTGCAATCATTTGCCAGCAAAACATTTTAATCAGAAGGAATCAACTTCAAAAAATTTAGCGTACTCTCTACAAATATAAGAATGCATCCGATCTTTTATTTTCATAATTTCAAAGTGTTCAATGGATATTTTATTTAAAAAAAAATTATTCTCACAATTGTGCATCAAATATCAAATTTTGCACCATGCCTATTCTTCATTTACATTACTAGAATACCAATGCCAATTTTTTGCCAACCTAGCAATTTTTTTACCAAGCTTCCTTGATAAGAGGTGTGTACATTTTGTCTTTCAGAATGAATATTCGTCGGAAAATAGCCAAAAACAAAAAACTAAACATTTTCTTCATTTAAATTACAAGAACACTAATTAGCATGTAAAAATTTCCTCAAGTGTTCTTAAACCTCTGAATACTTATCCTGCGATTTCCGCTGGTTAGAAGTAAGTCTAGTTAGTTTCTGTTGCATTATGTTATTTTCGCAATCTAATGCGTTTACTTAGTACTTTTAAAACGTTGAATCATATTATACTAATAAACCCTTGAATGTAACAATTCGCTTGGTTCAATGGTATTGGAGCATGTTTTCAAACGTTGCATCAAAATAGTAATTTTAAAAAATCCGGCAGTCAGAGAGTTAATAAGATGTGTGCAAATTTTGTGTTTTAAAATGAAAATTCTTCCGAATATAGCGAAACACAAAAACTATTTTATGTATTTAAATTACAAGAACACCAATAGCATGCAAGAATTTCCATCAAGTTTTCTTAATAAAATGTGTGCAAATTTTGTGTTTCAGAATAAAAATTCTTTCAAAAATAACTAAACGCAAAAGCTATGCTTTTTCAATTCCTACTATTAGTTCACACTCTCCCTATATATATTTATTTATATATCGTGTTCAAATTTTCAATCGTTAATAAAATACTTTTTATTCATCCACTAAAGTTCAAATACATTTTTTTAAAACTTGTAGTGGATGACACTTGATGTTAATACAATTTTTCTTTGTTGACCTAAGTAGGAATTGACTTTAATTTTTTTTTTATATATTACTTGTTCTTCATTTAATTTGCAAGAAAAAAATAATATGCAGAAATTTCCGTCAAGTATTCTTATAAACATGAGTGCAAATTATGTCTACCAGAAATGGAAAATTCTTTCAAAAATACCCAAGAGCAAATACCATACTTATCCATCATTTAAATATTTGAGCATTTCTCACAAAAACAAACAGACGCGGTTCATTCAAACTCTAATGATGACTGAAATTCCAGCATTATGCATATCATTATGCGATATTTAAGCAAGTTGTGTACAAAGAAAAATCTAATGAGGCGATTATTATTCTCAACTCCCAACCGTAGGCATAGCTAATGACATGACACTGGGATCCGTTAATTAAGATTTAGGCACGTGGTATCTGTGTTGGCTGTGGAAAACCCCCAATGTCGAGCACTGAGTAAATGCCAAGGACGGCACGTACCACCTACCTCGGATCATTATAATTAATGAAAGAACGGTTTTCAATCCTTTTTTGTTCACTCGGAGTTTCGGTATTTCAAAGGATCGGATTGTGGGCTCATTTTTATTTACTTTTACAATACCT
>BGPR01035150.1:0-16118 GCA_013235015.1 Araneus ventricosus
TCAAGGCCATGGAAATGGACGAAAAATAAAATATCTAGATATACTCAAATTTTCACAAGATTATTAGAGGATTGAAATTAAATTCATATGAACAAACTGAGGTATATTTAGCAATGCAAATATATGATTTTAATTCAAATTTTTTGTAGAATTTCAATAAATTGACGAGAGATAAAAAAATATCTAGATATACTCAAATTTCCTCTTCGGGATGGGATTTAGGGATTGAAATTGGACATATAATGCAAAACTGGGGAAAATAAGATATTTAGCGATATGTATTTTATCTAAATTTTCATTTTAGAATTTCGAGAAATTGACGAAAATAAAATATCTAGATATACTAAATATCCTTCGGGATGTTATTGAGGATTGAACAACTGTTAATGCAAAACTGGGGAAAATAGATATTTAGTAATGCGAAATATGGATTTTAATCTAAATACATTTTTTAAAATTTCTGAACGAAATTGACGAAAATTAAAAAATATCTGACATAAATTCTCTTGGAATTATGGGATTAAATTGGATCAAAATGCAAAACCTGGGAAAATAGGATATTTAGTAGACGCTGAACTACAGGATTTTAATTCAAATTGTATTTTAAATTTCTTACGAAATTGACGAAAAAATAAAATTTCTAGATATACTCAAATTGTTCTGGATGTGATTAGTTAATTTTAAAATTGAAAACTATAATGATATGGGAAAAATAGGATATTTAGCACGCGAACTATGGATTTTAATCTAAATTACATTTTTTAGAATTTCGACCGAAATTGACGAAAGATAAAATATCTAGATATACTCAAATTTCCTTCGGGATGCGATTGAGGGATTGAAATGAGTCATATAAAGCAAACCTGGACAAAATAGGATAAGTAGAACGCAAGATATGGGTTTTAAACCAGTTAATAGCAAAATAAAGATAGAACTATAAAATACAGGGAAGATCGTACACCGAAGGCAGATCTAGTAAGTTTTATTGTACCACATACATTTTATTCAAAACCGTTTATGTCTATTTAAGAGTCAAATAATTTCATTTTAATTATATTTATTCTAACAAAGTTCGCAACAAACTTCTCTCACTAATCTTTTTTTGACCGAGCATTTTAATTTTATATCACAACTTCTCAGCATTCACTCGTCTGTATCCTCAAAACAAATTACGAAATTTTACAGCATTCAAATGAACTCGTCTCACTTATCTGAATCCTACGCGTGCAGCAATAAAATTTTAAAGAGTTTTCCGATCCTCCCCTTTATGAGTTATAAATTATTTGGGACATTTTTATGTCCTTATTCCAATTTTCCTCATCGTAAACGGGTAACTTTTCAACAACTCGGTTTTTTCTTTGTTTGAAAAATTATGCTGTAATCCGTAAACATTTTTGTGTACAGCGATGTAACTAACTGATATCGAATCACAGAAAATTTTATATTTACGATTGCAATTAAATCAAAGCAGCAATTAATTTAAAATATAAAAATCATTCGAACACGTTTAAATACATCAGGTGTTTTTTACGTCTTTGTGTGGATTAAAACAGCAATAAATGTACCAAATATGATTTATTATCTAATTAAGAGGTTATATACAGGGTGACTTTTAATTAACCTACAACTTTTAACTGAAATAACTTTTCAGAGTCTCACCAGATGGCGCCACGAATGCATGCAGTGACAGAGGGCGTAAAAGGAATTTGTTTCGTATCAGTTCTATACCACTTTCAAAATGTCTCCCAAAGTGTCATATTCAACCGTAGATCTTATATTTATTGTTAAAAATTGGTATTTATGTGGCGAAAATGCCACACTATTGCTGCAGAAGCGGTCTGCAACATTCAGAAACCGACCGAAGCCGTCAAAAATTCCAGTTGAAGTGTGCAATTAGGGATATTAGTGTATATAAATAGTTATCCTTCCAAAAAGAAACTTTTGGAAGTTTTATTAATACTAGATTTCAAAACCTCAATGTTTGAAATTTTTCAGAAAAGCAAACTCTTCACTAAACAATTTAAGTCAGAAAGAATGTTTACAACGACGCAAAAGTGCCGTATACTGTAATATGACCAGAAATATGAGGCAATATTAAAACTATCAAAAATGCATGCGGTCGCAATTTCCGAAAGGCACTCTAAACAACCTTTCTTAGACATACGTACACTGACTGACATAACTATTACTTGCCCTGCACAAAGAAAAAAAGTTAAAGTCAACCACGGGCGGTCTGTTCCTTTTAATGATTAAGTAGAAAATGAAACATTGTTGTTCGAAACGGGCAGTCTAGGCTGGCCTATCGCATGACACGATGTCAGAAAGTATGACACTCGGTAAATATGATTTACCCTGAGGTAGAAAATGTGAACGTATTGATGCATACATAATAGATTATATTCCGGGGATGAATAGGCAAGATGTGTCGTTTGTGAGAAAGAGTATTAATTTGCGTAAAAGGCGAGTGCCAATCAAATGCGTGCATCTACATTACATGACTATATATATATATTTTTGTGTGTGTTTTTGCTTGAATGCCCTACTTCAATACCGACGCTTGTGAAAGTTTGAACAAAAGTTTGTCTTAT
Source organism: Araneus ventricosus (assembly GCA_013235015.1). Lineage (NCBI taxonomy): Eukaryota > Metazoa > Arthropoda > Arachnida > Araneae > Araneidae > Araneus > Araneus ventricosus. The sequence goes on from BGPR01035150.1 coordinate 2,589, forward strand.
CTCTCACGTAAATTTGAATTTTCAGAATACTAGAATTGACGAGTTTTATGTTTAATGTTATGAAAAATATTTTTACAAAACGTGCAATGAACATAAAAGCTAAAAAAGCCTGCAAAATCAATGTAAAGATAATGTTTTATTTTTTATTATGCGTAGCAATCCTGTGTTTAAACTTGAATTGGTGAAGAATCAATCTATATTTTTGTATTTCATCCAAAAAAAGTTTGTTCTGCTTTTGACTTTCTTGTCTATATCAGGATGCTACTTATAATCTGTGGTGAAAAATGATTTTGCATCAAAATTTAATTTATTTGGTGATTAACTATTAATTAAGCCGTGTTATTGCCATCGAGAACACATGTGTAGAAAATTTCGAAACTCGAGCACATCAAGAAGTGACTGATTAGGTTAGGTTAGGTTATATTAACGTCCCGTTTTTGAAGCAACACGAGGGCTATTTAGGGACGGACCACGTAATTTTGAACCGCGGTCAGATGACGAGGACGACACCTGAGCTGGCACCCCCCTCTCCAAACTTCCGCGCCACACCAACGGGAGGACGTTTGGCCACTACGTATGATTTAGCGTGCAACAGGCCCCATACACGGCGGATCTTCAGTGGAATCGGGTTTCGAACCTGCGACCCTCCGGTCCCGAGGTCGAAACCTTACCACTAGGCCACCGCGGCCTCCAAGAAGTGACTGAAAAATGACTGAAAAATCAATTACAGAAGCCAACGGCCATACCATGCTGAAAGCACCGGTTCGCGTCTGATCGATTACAGAATACCATCTTTACAAATTTTACCTTCCAGGAAGCGTAATAGTAAGTTCCACCTGTATAACGTGCCAGGTGGATCTTACTATTCGTCACATTTTAGTGGAATGCCCTGTTTTTGGGGTCTATTCTGGTACCCCCGGTTGGGGGGGGGGTGGTCACTTTTTCCGCACGTTAACAACTGGAAAAGTGACGTATCCCAACCCAACCGGGGGTACCAGAATAAAACCGTTTAACAACCATCGCTTAAGGTTTTTTCAGCTCCGTATCAGTAAACATTAGAGACTTGGTGGGAGAACATCCCCATCCACATATTTTTACATTTTTAAATGCCATTGCAATTTTTAACTTTATATAGTAATAACCTGTGTATTTTAGAATTTATTGGTCCATTGGTTTTTCATTTTGTTTTAAATTGTTTGTTTACTAACTGAAGTTTTTATTCTAAATTGGGAACAAAGGAAAAATTTATTCGATTTTATAAATCGCTCATTTCAACATGTTTCCATTTTTCACCATTTGTTTGGCGCAGCATAGACAAAAATGGCTCTTGAGCCATTAAACCTTATTAAACCAACCAACCAAACTAACCAACCAGGAAGCGACTTTGGTGGCCTGGTGGTAAGGTCCCGGGGTCGAAGGGCTCTAGGTTCGAAACCCGATTCCATTAAAGAACCCGTCGTGTAAGCGGGCTGGTGCACGCCAAATCCGTCAGGGTCAAATGTCCTCCTGTTGGTGTGGTGGGGAAGCTTGGAGAGGGTGTGCCAGCTTAGGTGTCGTCCTCGTCATCTGACCGCGGTTCAAAATGACAAGGTTCGTCCCAAAATAGCTCTCGTGTTGCTGCAAACGGGACGTTAATATAACTAAACTAAACTTAACCTTCCAGCAGTCGCGCGTATGCAGAAGATACTTATATCTTGCATCGCATGACATAATTATATTGTTCTTTTATAAATTTAAGTGCTATTTTTAATTACACAGGGTATCCACACTTATCGTGAACAATAGCTAATTTCTAAACCGTTAGGGATAGGCATATAGTTCCAATTGAAAAAATGCTTTAAAGGAAGGGAAGAATTATAATATATGTGTTTTGAGTGAATAAATATATTCCTGAAAAAGTTACGAATTCTAACTTGTTTTACCGTCCCCCGGGGTCCTATCAATCATATTCAGTAAAATTATTTTGACACTCTAATATTTTAAACAAAAAAAGTCCCATTCTTCTGCGACTACAACTGATCGAGTTATGGAGCTTTGAATATCGCTGACTTAGAGCACTTTACATCATTTCAATAGCCGTTTTGATCCACCCAATCAATGCGCAGCACTTGCTCGATGAGGCCGCTGGTTGGTTAAAAATCATGAAATTCGAAGCTCCAGAACTCGCTCAGTTTTAGTCGCAGAAGAGTGGGACTTTTTTTGTTTAAAAGCTTAGAATGTCAAGAATATTTTACTAAATATGACTGATAGTGCCGGGGGACCGTATAAAAAGTTAGAATTCCTAACTTTTTCAGGAATACATTTATTCACTCAAATTCTTCCCTTCCTTTAAAGCATTTTTTCAACTGGAGCTATATGTCTATCCCTAACGGTTTAGAAATTAGCTATTGAACACGATAAGTGTGGACACCCTGTATATGTCTATCTCTGACGGTTTAGAAATTAGCTATTGATCACGATAAGTGTGGACACCCTGTATATGTCTATCTCTAACGGTTTAGAAATTAGCTATTGATCACGATAAGTGTGGACACCCTGCATAATCTGTGGTTAGTATAGAGCTAATAAATACAGATTACATAAGTAAGAGTGACATTGATTTTTGTAAAAGAACATGATATAAATATGAATTACGATGCACGATATAAGTATCTCCTACATACGCGCTGGAAGGTTAAACAAGTGAGTTAAATAAAATTGTTTAACCTCTTAACTGGTGTGTTTTTTCAAATATCTAGTTAGATGACACTTTCTATTTTGGGAATGAGTTGTCATTTTAATTCCATTGAGAACCTATGGGACAGTTGAAATATTTATGGATTCCATGTAACTTTTGTATTGAATTATAACGTCTATCAATGACTTTGTTTTGGTTTTTGTCAGGCGCAAAGCATTAATTTTTTTAAAATACGATGAAAAAACATCATGAATGGATTTAGTGTATTGTCTAGACATAGAATCTACAAAAAAAATAATTTTCTTCATTCCGAGGGAGGTCGTTCCCCTTTGGGGACACCCTCTTCATATGAGGAACATTTTAGATACAGACACTTTGATTCGCTCAAAAAATATTGTTGAATCTTACAGAAAATCATAAATTAAAACTTCAAGATTATTGGAGGAAAATTTTCTTGCGAATTTGCTAAAATTGTAAACCTCCAGAACTCAAAAAACTTCCTATCTCTGAGTTAAGATATTTTCGCATTTTTAATCTCTAATATTTCCGATTCGGAAACGAAATTTCATAGTGCTGCCATCTACATTCTAAGAGGAGTACTATTAGCTGCCTTTTCGTACAATTTGCCGGGTTTCAAAGAGGATTGGGGTTTTTTTTTTAGAAAATTTTAAACTTGGTGCCCTCTTTTGCTACCACCGCGCCGAAAAGGGTTAAAATTGCTATAATTCGATGCCCGTACGGAGTAAGGGAAAATCAGTTAAGGGGTTAATAATAAAAATGTTTGGAGACGAAAGAGCAGATGTCCTTTTTCAGTGATTTTGCCTTTGTCATTCATTACACCAAAGGTTAGAAGGCCGCGCTGGCATGGTGGTAAAGTCTCCGCTTCAGTGGCCGTATAAAAGCGGGTTCGAGATTCAATTCCACTAAACCTCTGTCGAATTCGTGGCCCTGGATCATTTTGAATTTGTTACTGGGGGTCAACCGTCCATACGTTGGCGCTGTGTAGTGGGCCAGCTCTTGCTTTTCTGACAGGTGCAAAACTACAACATCCGTCTCCAGAAGTCCTCGAGTAGTTTAGAAACAGGATGTTAATCTGACAAATCCATTCAAACATACGGCATAGTTTAAACAATCAGATTCAGCTAGAAGAAAAAGGCTATTCCCAATATGGACAAGTTTTCTGGTTTGTTTATTTTGGATTAACAGACCATTCTCCGGAAATCCTACGATTTACGGGTCTATTCTGGTACCCCCGGTTGGGTTGGGAGACGTCACTTTTTCCGCCCGTTAACGAACGAAATGCAATTCTCGTACCCGTTTTTCCAACCGGTTTGGATCTCGCTCGGTCGAAAAAAGGACTCCGATTACTCGCCAGCTCTGTACCTGGCGTAAACGCGATTCCCTAACAAGAAGTGTTGTTTCGATATCAGAACTTATCAAATGTTCGTTTAAAACGGAGGCTGCTAAGGGGTCTATTCTGGTACCCCCCGATTTGGAATTTTAAGAGTCGTGTTGGGTTGGATTCCGTTGTTAACGTGCGGAACCCAACCCGACCGGGGGTACCAGAATAGACCCCCTAAGACGTTAATTGTGTTTTGAAAGGGTTTAACGGGATAAATGTAATCCATTTGACCAATCTGAAGAAGAATTTATCAATTACTTTATAATTTTTAAAAAGTAGTTAAATCTTTTATCGAATTTAAATAATTTAATAGGACAATCTAAAGTAATTAAATCTTTAAAAGTAGTTAAATATTTACTACTACATCAAGATAGTCAATGATGATAGTTGATAATTAGCTAAGATCAATTACATTTAAAGATTTAATTACTTAATATTTTCTTATTAAATTAAATTAGGGTAACATTTTAACATTTTTTTTTAACATTGAGTGTGGAATGACTTTCCTCATTCCGTATATATCATTACAATTTTTTTTATTTGGGTTTTAATTCAAAGAAATTTGTCAAATATTTACAAAGTAATTGCAAAATCTGACAATAAAAGAATTTTTCTTGTTCCTTGATAAAGATGTAATTTTTTAATGTTGTGAAAACTTGCTGAATTTAATAACTTTTTTCATGTTTTATTTTCTTATGTAATTGGAAAAATAAACAAATGGTTTGTAATATTAATTTATAAGATTTATTCATGTTAAAGTAATTGGCATGGAAAAAAGTTTATTACTTTTCCTCTCTCTACAAAACCGGTAAAATTACATCAATACATTGAAAAAAAGACTGCAATTTATGTTCTAGAAATGTATAATATTATTATAAATGTATATTTTGTAAAAGATAAATGGTTTAACCCTCCCCCCTTAACAATGGACTTATGAAAGCAAGAAAGATGCATTATAATGCATCTTACAAGAGCAGAAGTTAAATCTTCCCACCTCTTACCCTTGGTGTCTTTTGAAAAGATGCGATCAACTTTCCCACTTAAAATTTGTGGATATTTTTCAAAATAATACAACATAATTTCGAATTGGGAAGCAAATGTACGCTTCGCCATAGTTCCTTTGGCGATTCGAAACTCGAACTGAATCTGAAACTACGCATGACGATCGCTTGATTTGCTGCTCGCGCAACGGAAATATGTCACTTCCTAGCATAAAGCGAGATGTTCGAAACGACCGAGGTACGAGAATCAGACCCCTTCTCTCGGTCGAGAAAAAGCCATTAACGTCCCGCGGTCGAAAGGCGAAACGCTCCCAACCCAACCGGGGTACGAGAATAGACCTGTTAAGCAATCGTCAAATCCATTTGCATACTATATCAAGGACAAAGTTCGAATCAGTTCCTTCTTTAGTACACAAAGCATTGAATTCAGTGTTCTTTGAGTTTGTGTAATCCTTTCTTTTTAAATCGGTTAAGAAAATCTCTTAAAGCATTTAAATTCTAAATGGAACTATGGGAATTATTTAAATTGTTTGGTTAAAAATTTAACTGTCAGTAATTATCTAAACCGTATGGTTAAAAATTAACCGCCACACAAACCTTCGAAGTCGCCAAAAAGAGGCAAAAGAATAATTATGGCAACCTTTCCACAAAATTAGGCGCTTATTTTAAGTAAACATTGAGCGACAACAAAAGGAACTTTAAATTTAATATTTTCAAATTATTCTTAAGGCATAACATTAAAAACTCCACTTTAAACATTAATTAATATCTTCAAACAGTTTTGGAATTTTGAAGATTACCATTGACTTAACATTATCACCGAAAATTGATAGCCCGTCAGAAAACCTACTTTACCGCAAATAAACAAAACAGAAAACTCGTCCATATCTTTAATTATTCTGTATATTAGAGACGTCACTTTCCGCTTGTTAACGTGCGTGAGAGTCTCCTAAATCCAAACCGAGGAAGTGCAGAATACCGTTTTGATCTGTCTTTGTTAGTTTTGATTCGAGTGGAATATCGGAGGTATGATAGTGTCCAAAGGGCATGTCGAAAGGGCCATTAACAGAATAAATGTAAAAATTTCCTAGCGCATGCATAAATAATTAAACATAACAGAAAATGCACACTAATTCATGTTTGGTACTTTTGAAATCCCATGATCACTTTCTAGAACTGACTCAACTTTGAACCTAGTCCCATGCGACAGGATCAACACCGAGTCGGTACCATACCATCTCCAAATTACCATGCGACACGAAGCAATGGGTGATTTCACGAAGATGACTGATCTAACAGAACCAAGGGCTCACATTCACGGCGGATCTTCAGTTGTGTCGATCTCAGACCGCAATCCGCTGCAGTTCCTGAAGCGTGGTCTCCTCATACCAATGCACGCACGAGATATTAAGTGATATAAAGAAAATCAAATATGTCTGTTTTAAAACTTTAATTAAAGGTTGCAAAAATCAAGACGTTTCCCTTACTAAAGATCGTCGACGACCCATCTTAGGTCAAGATCCTGGTGTTTGAAAAGGAGTGCCGTTCGGGGATGTGAAAAAAGAAACGTGTCAGGACTACATGTTCCTTCTACTATAAAGAGGAGATCTTTGTCGCTGCTTTCGGTATTTCTCCGATTTCATTTTACGTCAGAATGTGTACATGATCTATGAGAAACTAGAGGTTCAAGCCACAATACGCATCGAGAAAGGAAGTTTTTATGTTGAAGGTTGCCATAATGGCTGACGTTAGTCATTTTTGACCGCTGGCAAGGTTGCATAGGTATCGTCGATACAGTAGGAAGACGTCGGTGATTTGAATTATAGCTTCAGAATGTGTTCAATTTTTATACTGCTTCATGGGATAATAATGCTTGTTCGAGGAAGACGTCGAGTTTCAACTGCCACTTCATATACGTCAGTTCAATCTTAATTCTGCTGGATCAGGACATTTGTTTCTATAGCTGCTTATTCAAAAGACGTCAATTTGAACTATCGCTTCCGGCATTGTATTAATCTAATGTTTATATGCTGCTGGATGAGGACACATTACACGTGCTGAGTAGGAGTGTCTTGAAAGATGAGAAGTTCAACTTTAACTCACAAAAGGAATGCGCATTCAGTCTTAATTCTGTGAAGGACGTATATCGTTTCGGATAGGCCTCTTCAAAGACGTCAGAGTGAACTATCGCTTCTCAGTGTGTTAACTCGAATATTTTTATGCTGTGATGAGACGATACGCTGAGTAAGATGTTTTGAAAGAACGTCGGCGATTTGAACTATCGCTTCTGCATGTGTTAATTCAATGTTTTATACTGCTTGATGAGGATAATACACGTCTCTACAGCTGTTCGGGAATAGAAGTCGGCAGTTTCAACTGCCACTTCAGAATACGCCAGTTCAGACTTTAATTCTGCTGGCTACGGAGAATTCGTTTTTGCAGCGCCTCTTCAAAAGACGTCGGCAATTTGAACTATCGCTTCTGCATGTGTTAATTCAATGTTTTATACTGCTTGATGAGGATAATACACGTCTGTGTAGAGTGTCTTGAAAAGACGTCGGAAATTTTAGCTGCCATTTCTGCATGCCTCAGTTCAGACTTTAATTCTGCTGGCTACGGAGAGTTCGTTTTCGCAGCGCCTCTTCAAAAGACGTCGGCAATTTGAACTGTCGCTTCTGCACGTGTTAATCCAATGTTTTATGCTGCTGTGTGTGGACATTACACGTCTGTGTAGAGTGTCTTGAAACGACGTCGGAAATTTTGGCTGCCACTTCAGTATGCGACAATTCAATGTTTATTCTGCTGCGAAAGGACAAAGCTCGTCTCTTGCCAGTTCGTGTCTTGAAGTGGGTCTTGGAAAGGACTTCGGAATTGGAGCCATCGCTTCAGCATGCGCTGTCCAAATCTAAACATGGTAAGTTTTTAAAAGTTTTTAATGTTCTGTAGTTCTTAATCAATAAATATTGTTAATTTTCAGCGAGTATATTGTGTTAGATATCTACATGCTTTTACTTAGTTTCTTCAATTTTTATGAAGATGAAATTTTGTTATCGAATTCTCACTCGCTTCTTGATGTACTAGATTTCTGAAATTTTGTGCAGTGGTGCATTCTTGACTGAAATGCAATATTTTGGTTCTCGAATCTATTAATTATCGATTAATCTATCAATTACATTTTTATTTTATGCTAGAGGCCCTATGTAGTAGTGAATAAGAGAAAATGGATTACAAGATTCTAAAATAAGTATAATTAATAACTATTCTGAAGAGCAAACTAAAATGAATGATTAACCCTTTTACTACATCGGTTCGCTCCACTGTGGCGCCGCCCCTGAACAAGACCCCGCCCCAAAAGTGTATACATTCCGCGTGTATTATCTTTGGTGTTTGGTTTTGCGTCTTACGCCTGAAAAATGTCATTTTGACATGAACTTGAAAGAGGGTCTTTCATAATTTCTATATGAACAATATTAAAATGAAAGCTTAATCGGCATATATAATATAAAGTATAAATAATGATTGTTTGAATGAGTTTGTCTCTTCTAGTTGCTTTATGGATACTGCCTATAGCTAGCGTTAGGAGTGAAAGGGTTAATCATAAGTTTTTCTTCAAAATAAGTTATTATTTAAGTGCAGTATACCCTGTTATAAGTATACCCTGCATAGTGTGCAGTATACCCTGTTATAACTTTATCAAAATAACTTATAATAAGTTATCATTAGCTTACTAGGAAGTGGAAAATAATCCCTTCATAAAAAAAAAACTCAGGAGGTAAAAAACAATAAAAATCGTAAGGAGCTGAAAGCAACAATATCTTAAATAAAATTCCCATTAACCATTAAAAATTAAAACTCATTATAAATATGATCTACCTCTTGACCTATGAATTTATTCTAATTGGATGCCTTATACTATTTGGGACATGTATCGTTATTTAAACAGACATCCGAGGTACTTAAACGCGTCTAAGTGATTTTTACTTTACAAATAACAGGGTATACTGCACTTTATTGTCAAACTTTAAATTGTGAAGATAAACCTGGAGTTTACGGTACGCGCCTGTTTCTCGCCAATTTTTCTTGGCGCAATTTCATGTGCCGTCACCAAATACTGTTTTGGATGTGCAGTGCGCTTTTTATTGCTCTCTTGCGCATGCGTTGCCTGAAAACGAGAGTTTGAGCACGCAATGTCTGCGGCATGTATCGGTCAAATTTTTTTAACTTAAAAAAACATCGAGCGGCTTCGCTTTCAGCATAGCATGGAACAAGTAGCTTCGCTTTTTCATTGAATGTTAGGAATCTAGGTTTTTAAAAAATTCCGAAAACTAGAATTTTCGCACGCAATGCCTGCAGCATTTCAAGCATGTACTGGGAAAATTTTTTAACTTAAAAAAACATCAATTGTTTCGCTTTCAGCATAACGGAATAATCGTAGCTTCGCTTATTCATTGAGAAACGAAACACAGAATAACATGCACGTTACTGAACCGATATTCCATTCGAACAATTCCAAACTAAGTTTTATTCAAATTCGAATTTATCGATCAATTGCATCGAAGAGTTGAACAAAACAGTCCAATCGAAAGGTGACACAATATAGCCTGATAAGCAAAACACCGATGAAAAGATGAATTTGTGCGCATGCGCGGTTGTCACTCGTTAAAAACATTTAGACGCATCCAAAACAAATGTTTTCTCATCGCCGTTCTTGGCGGCAAAGATTTGGCGATCCTAAAAACGAAGTGCGTACCGTAAACTCCAGGTTAACCATTATTGCCTACAGTTTTAGATATTAAATTTTATAATTCGATGCACAAGTTGATGTAGGAGAAAGATTGTCGATTCCAACTTGCTTATCAGATGCTGACGGAAATACTCTATTTTCATAACTTGTTTTAGCCTCCAGATTTTCGATGAAATTATTTTCAGATTTTTAGTATCAAATAAAAGCGTGGTCTTGTAAAACTTTTAAACTCTGGTGAAATTTAATAGAGTAACCTTCAATGTCGCTTGAGTTCGTCATATGAATTTCTGTAATGCGACAACCATAAACGAACTTTTGCTTTCACTTTAACCTTCCAGTAGTCGCGCGTATGTAGAAGATACTTCTATTGTGCATCCCATTACATATTTATATCGTTTTTTATAAATTTGAGTGCAATTGTTTTATAATCTTTGTTTAGCATGGAGCTAATAATGCAGATTACATAATAAGTGACATTTATTTTTGTAGAACACGTTATAAGTACCTCGTACATAAGCGCGACTGTTGGAGGATATAATGTATATCAGCATAGCATGAAGAAGCGTGGAGCCTTCTTTATGAAAAATATGTTTATTGGATGTCTTCCACAGCACAAACATGCAAAACAAACACATACATTTGCATCACAACGTTACATCACTGCCACGAATTCCATGTCAAATAATAATTATTCTTCTCCGTTGCTAGGCAACGTTAGCAAAAGACCAACATATCGTTGTCACTCTATTTTTATAACGTTTAGAAAAGAATTAATGCCAAACGATTTTTTGAATTAATTTCTTTTACAGCCAAACGATATTTTTACATTAACTTCTTTTATAACCAAAGGATTTTGTTATCTAATTTTTCTTTAAATATATTAATAATTCTACAAATATATATATTTTTTATTCGTTTCGAATATTACAACCGTTAATTACTCCTACAATGCGCTAAATAATAAAATGCTATTGTTACCTGTATTTTAAAATTTACATTGATTCTGATACAGCAGGCAGAATTATGAAAATATGCATCAATTGTGAAGTGAATAAGCATAACTGGTTTTCACCGTAAACATAAAAGTACCCGACTTCGAGTTGGCGATGAAAAAGATTAGTTTGGATTATTAGCGTTGTTCGAGAAATTCTTGCAAGGTCGATTTCCCGCAGTGTGATGTTTTAATCGCGTTTTGAGGATTTTGGTGAAGAACTTTTGCCCACACTTAACTTGATTATGTCTTTAATTTGGCATACATTCTGTGAATTGCATGTTGCAAACATTGCTCTAACGCCTTGACCAGAGCTACCAAAGTTTGGCACTTTGTTGCTTCTTGTGTAGTAGGCATTAAGAAATTATATTTCAAAACCTTAATTGGACTTTTAATTTAAAAGTCATCGCAATCTTGACGTTTTTTCTTGTTAACTTCGGGGCATATAATGGCGAAACCCCATTTTGAAAGGTCAAACTTTTGAATCTTAGCGATACCATTATTTCCGTGACATTTTTAATTTAATTTTTTTAAATTATGAAACGGATGATGCAAGATATTTTTACCTTTCATTCGCTGTTGAAATGCTCGGTAGTCGGTTTAAATGTAGAGTCGTCTTTCACATTGCAACCTCCGAATTCGAAAAATAAGTAAATTTACATTTCAAAAACATTTAATTTTCAAGAATTTCTTGTATTTTTATTTCAAATTTATTAGAAGTATCTGGTATTTTCTCTTTTGATATAATTTCAAGACATTTCTTGGATATTCTCTTGAGTGCCAATTCGAATGCAGTTTTCTTGAACCTGATTGTGAAACGAGAAATTGTGGAAAATTTGAGAAATTTAGCTAAAGGACATTTTATAACTTTTATAAATTTGTAAAATAGCTATAGAAACGATGGCAGGTTTAATTGTAATTTTAATACTGATGAAAACGGGCATATGATTGTAATTTTTTAATACTGAAAATCAAAATTTTTTGTAATTTTGTAAATGTTGATAAAAACAAAGATTTTTGTAAACGATTTGCATTGAAAAAAGTTTGTGTGAGAGAGAGACAAGATCATAGTTTTTCCATGTTAAGAGTTGCTTTTTATAAGCTTTTATTCAACTTGACTGTCGTGTCCTCAAATCTTGAGATCGATTTCTTACCTACTTTCAATGGAGCTACAGCTTTGAAATTTAGCATAGTGGTGGGTTTCTGGAGATAATACAATATTATGCAAAAACATTTGCAATCTGTACCTATTTTAAACCTGATAAAATGATATTAAAATTTTAGCCCTATATTTGGGCGATAAAGTTTGGAAGGTGCTAACCTCGCGTTACATAGGGTTGTAACATCAAAAGTGCATTTTAAATAAACCTTGCCTTATACCTTAATTTTTTTTTATTTAAATATTATTCCTGTTTAGTTTCCTTTAATTGTGCATTTTTCGAAAGTATGCTTTTCCCACGATTTTACCCAAATTGCCAATCCATCAACTTGAACCCTGTTGTCTACGGATCCTTTTTGTCTTGTGTGATATTCGTAACGAGTAAAATATATATTTATAGAATTATTAAAATATTTAAAGAAATTAATTGGATAAAAAAATTTGTTTGGTCATAAAAGAAATTAATTTTAAATTTATTTTTCAGCCAAACGATATTTTTTTAAAATATCGTTTGGCTGAAAATTCTTTTAAAATATCGTTTGGCTGAAAATTTTTTTAAAATATCGTTTGGCTGGAAAATTTAAAATATTGTTTGGCTGAAAAATTTAAAATATCGTTTGGCATAATTCTTTCCTAAAGGTAATAAAAATAGTTTGGCAACGATATTGTCTTTTGATAACGTTGCCTAGCAACGGAAAAGAATAATGAGATATTGAACTTGGAATTCGATGCAAGTCAGGATTGTAACGTTTGTGATGCAAGTGTTTGTGCTTGTTTTCATGTTTGTGCTGTGGTAGACGTCCAATAAATATTTTTGATAAAGAAGGCTCCACGATTCTTCATACTTGCTGCAATACATCACACTTGCTTCTACGCAGTCACTCCAAGAGAACCTCTTTGTAATCAAACTGCGCGGATTCATTACTGTATATAAACTGGAACTGTCTAATGTTATACTCCTGCTATTTTATTTCGTCACGCAGTGATGCGACTTTTATTTCCGGAGTTAAATAAATAGTTTATCTTTTCAGTATGTTTCTTTGAGTCTATCTTAATCGCTCGTAGTTAAGACTCAGCCCATCAGTCCAGATGATCGACCTGAGTGGTGATGTTGACTGGAGATTAGAGGGGTTAGTCTAAAATGCTATAAAAATTTGATTACCTCCACTCTAGAGTGTATAACTTACTAAACATTTGTTCCAGTACATTTTTTACATAAATTTACAAAGTTAATGTATTTTTGTGTGTAAATACAGGGAGAAAAATTTGTTTATAATGTAGGTTTTCAATATTGTACATTGATTGGTTTAAGATTGTAAATATAACTTTTAGCAAGTTGTATACGAGATGAGGGATAAAGAAGGTTCCTCCTTGAAAGACAAATTATGAAGTCTGGTGTTCCTGGAAGCAATATTGTCTCCAAAATGGATGACAACATTGGATAACCTTTAAAGACTGCGATGAAGAATAGAAGATTCTTTTTTATTTAGGGGGGGGGCGCGAGCTCTTCTGTTCACAGAACTACTAGTTAAAACTACACTATGTGGCGAGAGCGT
>BGPR01035151.1:0-16118 GCA_013235015.1 Araneus ventricosus
AGGTATTGTAAAAGTAAATAAAAATGAGCCCACAATCCGATCCTTTGAAATACCGAAACTCCGAGTGAACAAAAAAGGATTGAAAACCGTTCTTTCATTAATTATAATGATCCGAGGTAGGTGGTACGTGCCGTCCTTGGCATTTACTCAGTGCTCGACATTGGGGGTTTTCCACAGCCAACACAGATACCACGTGCCTAAATCTTAATTAACGGATCCCAGTGTCATGTCATTAGCTATGCCTACGGTTGGGAGTTGAGAATAATAATCGCCTCATTAGATTTTTCTTTGTACACAACTTGCTTAAATATCGCATAATGATATGCATAATGCTGGAATTTCAGTCATCATTAGAGTTTGAATGAACCGCGTCTGTTTGTTTTTGTGAGAAATGCTCAAATATTTAAATGATGGATAAGTATGGTATTTGCTCTTGGGTATTTTTGAAAGAATTTTCCATTTCTGGTAGACATAATTTGCACTCATGTTTATAAGAATACTTGACGGAAATTTCTGCATATTATTTTTTTCTTGCAAATTAAATGAAGAACAAGTAATATATAAAAAAAAAATTAAAGTCAATTCCTACTTAGGTCAACAAAGAAAAATTGTATTAACATCAAGTGTCATCCACTACAAGTTTTAAAAAAATGTATTTGAACTTTAGTGGATGAATAAAAAGTATTTTATTAACGATTGAAAATTTGAACACGATATATAAATAAATATATATAGGGAGAGTGTGAACTAATAGTAGGAATTGAAAAAGCATAGCTTTTGCGTTTAGTTATTTTTGAAAGAATTTTTATTCTGAAACACAAAATTTGCACACATTTTATTAAGAAAACTTGATGGAAATTCTTGCATGCTATTGGTGTTCTTGTAATTTAAATACATAAAATAGTTTTTGTGTTTCGCTATATTCGGAAGAATTTTCATTTTAAAACACAAAATTTGCACACATCTTATTAACTCTCTGACTGCCGGATTTTTTAAAATTACTATTTTGATGCAACGTTTGAAAACATGCTCCAATACCATTGAACCAAGCGAATTGTTACATTCAAGGGTTTATTAGTATAATATGATTCAACGTTTTAAAAGTACTAAGTAAACGCATTAGATTGCGAAAATAACATAATGCAACAGAAACTAACTAGACTTACTTCTAACCAGCGGAAATCGCAGGATAAGTATTCAGAGGTTTAAGAACACTTGAGGAAATTTTTACATGCTAATTAGTGTTCTTGTAATTTAAATGAAGAAAATGTTTAGTTTTTTGTTTTTGGCTATTTTCCGACGAATATTCATTCTGAAAGACAAAATGTACACACCTCTTATCAAGGAAGCTTGGTAAAAAAATTGCTAGGTTGGCAAAAAATTGGCATTGGTATTCTAGTAATGTAAATGAAGAATAGGCATGGTGCAAAATTTGATATTTGATGCACAATTGTGAGAATAATTTTTTTTTAAATAAAATATCCATTGAACACTTTGAAATTATGAAAATAAAAGATCGGATGCATTCTTATATTTGTAGAGAGTACGCTAAATTTTTTGAAGTTGATTCCTTCTGATTAAAATGTTTTGCTGGCAAATGATTGCAAATCTAAATGGATCTCACAGAACTAAACTGCACCTTCCGTAAACAGAGAATTCCTCCAACATAAAACTTAGAAAAGAGAGCCAAACATATTTGTATTTGTTTTTAAAAACAATCAACAAGAAAAAATAGAATAAATTTGAAAAGGAATCGTAATTTAAACTTTAAACTATAATAAAAAATATTTTAATTTATACACAATAAAATTTAAAGAGTAACATTTAGGAAAAACTAGATAAAATGAAGATAATGTTTAGGTTGCGCGCAATTGCAGCAGCAAAACAAAAAACACAGAACATTAGAAATCAAGATCATACAGAGATAGCCAAAAATAAATAAATAAAAATAAACTCAGAGTGAATCGAATGCAACCAAAAACAAAACAATGAATCCATTCTAGTCTACTTTTTCAAGGGCTAAGAACTATTCGAAATGGATTAAAATTAATATTTGGGAAATTTTTTTTGTAAGAAGCTAGCATTACGACAAACGTACCTTTTCATAGCCCGAAATTCCCAAACAGAGGACAATGGAGAAATGTACATTAAAAGCAAATAATCAAAAGAAATAGGAAAAAACACAAACATCAAATCGCTAATAAGATGATTAAAAATATTAGCCATGAAGTTCTATTTTTTATTTGTATTTATTTTGTATTTGCTCTATAACACAGGCAAAAATCTATGATGACAAACATTTAAATATGACTCAAGCATTTCAATTCCACTTTTAGCCAAAACGCATAAATTCTCTACAACACTCCTCTTACTAATAAGCAAATTGCTGTTGTCCTTCTCCGTACAGGATGAATTCCCTAAATCGACTGTTCCGTCTGATGAATATTTAATGAAGCATCTCTGCCCTCACCCCTCTTTAGTACCCAAAAACACGAAATCGGACAATCCTCCACTTCCACGGAACAGTTTTTCATCCTTGTAATTGTGCTTTGAGAAAAAAGACGTCTCTTTGCGAAAGCAATTTAAATAAATATGTTTATTCTAGAGAATATTCGGCAATCTTCTAGAAAATACGTCAACGAGATTTTTTTTGGTGCTTTTTGCGGGACATAACTCTTTCAGGGAAACGAGATCCTTATGTATAATTATACCGCTCTTGAAAAGTCAGGTGGTTTTTCAATTCCATGTCGGAACTACACCTGAAAATAAAGTAATCCATCTCGGAGGTTCATGAGGATATGTGGTTGTTGAGATTCATGAGGAGGTAACCGCTTTCACCAGAATCATCTCGTGCTTTATTAAGTACGAGGCTTGTTATGATTATATTTATTTCTTTTCGCTTATTTCGGCTTAGTTCATAAGGAACTGTTTTCTCTGTTTTACGCCTTTCTCCCTTATATGGCGGCTTTCAAATTTTATCTCACTTTGATTTAAATTCTGCAGATGGGCATTTTCGCCTATACGGATATATTAATCTGGTTTTTTTTTTCTTCATTTTATTAATGTGTGTGTTAGCTAATTTTTCAAATACCTCGATGATAAAATATACTGGAACATGGCTAATGCGAATGATTTTAATGCGAATTCAGCACTACTTCCAATTTGTTTCTTTTGTACATAGAATTTCTAATTAATAAAACGTAATCGATAATTCGAATGAATTTTGTTTAATATAAAATGTAAACTTAAAATTGCAGAAATACCGGTGGTAATTCTGAATTGTTTTTGTCACTTAAATACGCCTGTTCCTTGAGTCCTGGTAATCGTCACTGAATAACACTTTAAAGCACTTAATTCATTCACAAAGGTGTTTGTGCTACGCGATGTATTCCATCAAAAAAGCCATTACATGTTTCTCACTTTAAAAAAAAGGCTTTTAACAAGGTAGATAGTTCATAAGGAACTGTTTTCTCTGTTTTACGGCTTTGAAATTTTATCTCACTTTGATTTAAATTCTGCGGATGGGCATTCTCGCCTATACGGATATACGAGTATTAATCTGATTTTTTTCCTTCATTTCATTAATGTGTGTGTTAGCTAATTTTTCAAATACTTCGATGATGAAATATACTGGAACATTACTAATTCGAATGATTTTAATGAGAATTCGGCATTACTTCCAATTTGTTCTCTTGTACATAGAATTTCCAATTAATAAAACATAATCGATAATTCGAATGAATTTTGTTTAATATAAAATGTAAACTTAAAATTGCAGAAATACCGATGGTAATTCTGTTTAATTGTTTTTGTCACTTAAATACGCCTATTCCTTCTTGAGTCCTGGTAATGGTCACTGAATATCTCTTTAAAGCACTTAATTCATTGAAAGGTGTTTGTGCTACGCGATGTATTCCATCAAAAAAGCCGTTACATGTTTCTCACTTTAAAAAAAGGCTTTTAACAAGGTAAATGTCAATTTTACCGTTTATTTTGAAGTTTTATTGTGAAATTGTTGAACTAAAAGTACTATATAATGTTCGTTTATCAAAACTACTTCCTTACTTATTGAAATTATTATTTTAACGTCATTTTTTTATTTGCGACGATTTCTACTTCATTGAGTAAAATTAATTTCTTCTTAAAAACGAATTACTAGCAGTATCGGCACTCTGCGTTGTATTTTTCTGTAATAATTAGAAACAATACTCTGGCCAAATACGTGTGAAAAATCGCCCAAAAAGACACAAAATATTAAGTAAAGTTATTTCTGCGTTAAGTTTTAAAATTCGGACTACGAGGTACATTGAGTCACCATTACGACTACGTACGTGCCAAATTTAATGCCTGTCACCGCAGACACACATACATGAACAGACTTTCTTTTAAAACCCTAGTAGCACAAAGATATTGTACAATATTGAACGACATTGAACAATATTCGCAATATTGTATAATATTGTACAATATCATTAATATTATATAATACCAAACAATATTGTACAATATCGGATAACATGTTGTGCTACATGGGAAGAACAGATTATAATTTATTAAATTATAATCTATTCTTATAAAAAGAGCTGTTGAATTTTAAGAATTAATGTTAAGCTCTGTTTTTGCTTAAAATTGCCATTTTCGCTTGTTGTAAGCCTTTTTTAGATCTAGTTTTTCTTAATTTCAATTTTGATTCGTGGTTGAAATCAGACACGTTTCGATGTACAGGGAAAATGTTCATGACCGCTTGCCATTGTCCTGCTACAATTATGCGCGATGTGGGCAATCTGCCCAACGAGAATCACACAAAAGAAAATTTATTTTCGAAAACGGTTGTTACAGTCGGATACACTCCCAATGGGAAGGCACCACGAGTTCGTGGATGAAAAGCCGCCGGATAAGTAAGCTGGGTCTCCCTTCTCTGGTGAGGACAATAATGGTGGGGATCGAGTTACTCCCTCCGGTTTTTAGTACGTGTCTCCTACGGGAGGACTCGGGCTGTGGTCGGTGATGGCTACTAGGACTCCGGCCTCAGTACTCGAGCTGTAGCAGCGACTGTCATTCGATGTCCCTGGTAATCGAACTGGCATGACGGGGTAACTCCGTGTGAGTCTTACAGTCGGATACAAGTAGCATGCCATCGACCATATCATGTACCTTTTTTTGATTTGTGAACTAATTTAACTTTTCTACGCCCTATTCCAAGGACAACTTTGTTATGTCATCACTTATGTAATACGCTCATTAGACTATGCGAAAAGACTGAAACAATTAAATAAAATAATTACGTTTCAGTCTTTTCACCGAATAGCGTATTAATTTGCTTTCAACTGTGGTGAATTTTATAACCGTTTTTACTGGTGAATAATCAAATGGGGGAAAATCTTTTTTGAATACAGAAAATATGTATGAAATTCAAGTATGAATTTACAGACATTTCAGAAGTGAAAGAGATTATGGGTAAACCAGGGCTTCTCAAACATTTACTGATTGCGATCACTTTTTTCTTCTAAATAAGGCGAGAATATACTTATATATATTCTTATAAAATGCAATGTTTGTGTATGTGTGTGCGATGTCCAGACGAATCTATCGCACTTAAAGTCTTGAATTTGTCACATAGCAGTCTCACTGGTGACTCAACGCACCTCGATGCCGGAATTTTAAAATTTAATCTAGAAAATTTTTATTTAATGTTTTGTGTTGTTTTGGGTAGTTTTTGCCCTAATTTCTCAATAAAATCGGTTTTGATAATCGTCGGAAGAAAAAGAGATAAACCATCGGCAAGAACAAACAATTTCATTTCTAATGGAGTTAGTTTTGAATTTCTAATGTAATTTATTGAATTTTGAAAATAACGCTATCATTTTCAATTGTTTTTAGCTTATAATTGGAACGTTTTTGTCTGATTTAAAACAAGCACCGTTAAAATAACTTTTTTCCAATATTTTTAAATTAATTTTTCCCTCATCAGTTCAAACAGTTTTTTTTTTTTTTTTTTGCTAGCGAGTTTCTCAGCGAGACATTCACCGGAGGAACATTCTCCGTTTCCAGAATACATTTTTGCAATTTCATTGGCTGGCGGCAAATAACGTAGGGGACGTCATAACCTTTCACTGAATGACTCAATAATTATTTTCGGCAGTGTCTTAACATGTTTCTTTGTCTCGCATATTTTGCTTGCTGTCTAATAATGATTTTCATGTTGCAATTTTTTAATATTGTTTTGGATTAACGTATTCGGTACTGTTTTCCTAAAAATCAATAATGTGTATCTTCTGTTTTTCTTTTGTTTTCAAACTTTTTGGTGTCATTGTGGACTTTTTACTTTTTTTTTCATTTTGTTGAAGTCCTGATTCCACGGGCAACGCCGTGCGCGTATTGCTAGTTAATCATAAACGGAAGAAACTAAAATTTGAAATATTTATTCATCAAATTCTAATGATTTCTTATTCAAGATGCAGCATACCCAACTTTGAATTCTAGAAACTTTAGAATAAGACTGAAGCTCTAATGCCTGTTATTGTCAATCGGATACATATTGAAATTTTTATTAAATCAATTTGCAACATATAATGGCTGCCTGAGTGCTGATGGAAAATTAAAATACATTTATGTTTTTCATTTGAGGCTGCTTCTTTTTAGCTTTGTTTGTACGCTTGAGGATATCATATTTTATTCTGCAATGTTGAAGAAATTCCTTGTCCTTATCGTTAGTTCTTAAAACTAATTAATTTCTAACTAATATACTTCTTAACTAATATTCTAGAATTTTATCAAGGAAATTTTTCTTCTCAACTAAAACCCAGTGTTGCCGATTGGTAACAAACTGTTGTTCAGCCGTAAAACATACTTGAAACAAAATAGGATTTTTAAAAGTATCTTTCCCATGTTTTATATAAGAAATGACAGCCAAAAACATTTTTAAATCAATTTTTAAAAAATAGATATTTAGGGTTAAGCAACCCCTTTGGATATGAAAATGTTATTTATAAATTATATCGTCAATTCAAATTGCAAACCTGTTAAGCCACCTTCTAAATTGGTACTATTTTCACAAACATTCAGGGATTAGTATAGAATTATTTCGGAATGTGTGAAAATTTAAGGCGAATCACTTAAACTTTGATTTATGGCCCATCTTCGGAGATGCATAAAGAAGGATGACTTTCTTGATGTTTGAAGTGATAAACTCCGTCATTACAGAAAGCTATATTTCTTACCATGGGAGATGTATATCACAAATCAGATTATTGTGTTTCACCCTTAACTGTTTTTCTTACAAATAAGAATCGAAATTGAATTTGAGCAGGCCATTTCTTTTATCTCCTGAAATTAAGATTAATGACGTCTGTGTTCGGTGCAATCATTCATCGTCAGGAAACATTCTAAAATATAGAAAGGCTTTGGTGTATGTATCCGACCACTATTACAAAAAGATTTAATCCACTTAAGCTGATGGATGTTCGCAATCTTTTAAGTTAGGTTAATAACTCGCAACTCCTACTATAACAATGAAATGGTTTCTTGGAACTTGCTTTCAATTGACTGCATGTTGACCATAATAGGTGCCGAGTGAAAATTCTAAAGAAGCCATGACTTTTTTGGTCAAAATGGCTTTTAATCAGGTGGCCGGACACCCCAAATTAGCTGGAATAGTC
This sequence comes from Araneus ventricosus, assembly GCA_013235015.1. NCBI lineage: Eukaryota > Metazoa > Arthropoda > Arachnida > Araneae > Araneidae > Araneus > Araneus ventricosus. Next base: position 7,659 of record BGPR01035151.1, read on the forward strand.
CGTAATTTTCCCTTTTTATCCCCTAGTCATCTCAAATTTTAATTAAATGTCCTGGATTGTCCGGATTTTTACTTATAAGTAAATGTTTAAAGGAAGAATGTCGGAATTTTTTAAATTTTTCAGTTGACTGCATGTTGACCATAATAGGTGCCGAGTGAAAATTCTAAAGAAGCCATGATTTTTTTTGTTCAAAATGGCTTTTAATCCAGATGACCAGACATTTCAAATTAGCTGGAATAGTCCCGAATTTTCCCTTTTGGTCCCGTATTCATCTCAAATTTTAATTAAATGTCCTGGATTGTCCCGATTTTTACTTATAAGTAAATGTTTAAAGGAAGAATGTAGGGATTTTTTTATCTTTTAATTTTATTTTGAGTTGACTGCGTATTGAGAGGTGAAGAATGAAAATTTTAAAGAAGCCATGAGTTTTTATGTCTCAATGAGCTTTAAAAAAGCGCCAGGGCATCTTAAATTAACCAGGATAGTCTAGAATTTTCTCCTTTTGTCCCGTATTTACCCGAATTTTAATTACATTCCTCGGATTGTCATGATTTTTATTTATATGTGAATGTTTAATGGAAGAATACCAAAATGTCTTTTTTCTTTTAATATTCAGCTGTCAAAATGCTTTTTTAAATTTTACTTTCAGTTTACTGCAAGTTGACCATAATAGGTCCTGAGTAAAAATTCAAACGAAATGAGTTTTAATAAGGCTAAAAGACATCATCCAAAATCAGCCGGATAGTCCCTAATTTTCCCTTTTTATTCCGAATTTTAATTACATTTCCCGGATTATCAGGATTTTTACTTAGAGCTAAATGTTTAAATGGAACATACCTGATTTTTCAAAAAAATATTCAGTTGACTGCATGTTGACAGTAACAGGTGAAGAGTGAAAATTCTAAGAAAGTCATGGTTTTTTAAAAAGTCGAAATAACTTTTAATAAAGTAATCAGACATTTCAAATTAGCCGGGATAGACCCGAATTTTCCTTTTCTGGCCAGGATTTATCCCGAATTTTAATTAAATTCCCCCGAATTTTCCTCAAATTTGTTTTTATTTGCGCAGCAGATCGTATTCCTCTAACACTTAAACCTTGTTTTTATTGGTCATTTTTAAGCAATCCCCCCTCTAACTGCGCCCTTGACGGTATGGCCCTGCTCTTCACCTTATTTCTAAGGAACTCTCTTATATTCGCAATCCATTATTTAAATTCCCATGTACTACCTGAGGTTTTAAAATGAGGAAATGAGTGATCTTTTTACTACCATTCTTAATCCTTAAATGTCCGATTTTTAAAAAATTGATTTAAAAATCTTTTTTTGACTTTAATTTCTTGAATGAAAAATCGGAAAAATATTTTTAAAAATACTATTTTTCTTTAAGTATGGTTTGCGGCTAAAAAAACAGTTTATTACTAATCGACAACACTGGGCTTTAGCTGAGAAAAAATAAAATTCTATAATATTAAAAACAGATGAATTTTGGGAACCAATAGGAGGAATGAGGAATTTCCTTCAATATTGTAGAAAAAAACATGGTATTCGCAAGCGTACAAACAAAGCAAAAGAGATGGAGCCACAAGTGTAAAACATCACTTTGATTGGTTGATTGAAATGTGATGAAATGGGATTTCTAGCAACAAAGGCCTTTATCCCCTAATACCAAAAATATACACTCAATAAATGTCAAAAGACTTCAAAGATTGTAGAAGAATCCTAAGATGCCGCTTATTACAAACAGCTAAAACATCAATTTATTTTTATTTTCTCAGCAGCATTCAGGCTGCAATTTATATATTGTAAATTGTTTTAATAACATTTTAAGTACCGGGTGCGTCATAAATTCGTGCAAACTTCAAAAGTTCATTATAAAAGAAGTAATGCTCGGAAAAAATGTCGGTTTGCGCGAATATGATCAGAGGGACATTGGATTGTTTTTTCCATGTATATAAAAAAAAATCATTATCCTATTCAATGAAATAGGGCTTTCTGCGTGCGAAACTTTCGCAATGCAATAGTTGTGGATTCACCATTCTTGTAGAAAAGCTCGCTCCACCGCTAGATCTGGTAACGATAGCATGCTGTCGGGATCGAATGACGATTTCATTTCCTGCCAGGTGTTTCATTGCTAGCCTGATTTGCATAAAACTTCTCAGTATGACGTGTGAGCGCCCTATTTCGGTTACTTTTGGAATACTTTTTTTTAATGGAAAAAAAATCCATTGCCTCTCTGATCATATTCGAGCAAACCGAAATTTTTTCCGAGCATTTTTTTTCCATGTATAAAAAAAATCATTATCCCATTAAATGAAATGGAGCTTTTTTGCGCCTTCAGTTCTTTCTCCTTGCGAATCTTTCGCAATGCAATACTTGTGGATTCACCATTCGTGTAGAAAAGCTCGCTCCACTGCTCGATCTGGTAACGATAGCATGCTGCCGGTATCGAATGACGAATCCATTTCTAGCCAGGTGTTTTATGTCTAGCCTGATTTGCATAAAACGTCTCAGTATGACGTGAGAGCGCCCTCTTTCGGTTACTTTTGGAATCATTTTTTTAATGGAAAAAAAAAATTCATTGTCCCTCTGATCATATTCGCAGAAACCGAAATTTTTTCCCGGGCATTACTTCTTTTATTATGAATTTTTGAAGTTTGCACGAATTTATGACGCACCCGGTATGTATTCTATTGGCAGCAACAGGCATCAGAGCTTCGGTCTTATTCTCAGTCACCCATCCAAACTGCAAACCGGAGTAAAGAAAAGTCTTATTCTCAGTATTTTAGAAGACAAAATGGGTATGTTGCTCAATGGCAACACCGGGCATTTAAGGGTTTAGTCAGCCTAATATAATCTGAATACCAGCGCCCACGACTTTCTGCAAAGTCGAAATATCGATAGGGTACGAATTTGCCAATTACGAACGGAATGGGTATTTAACTCAAAGTTCAATGCTGCAGCCGATGACGTTTGTTCAATATCCTATTCAAAATCCTGTTATCGTGTAAAATACAGGCGTGAGGACAAATAAAAATATAAATCAATGGTAATGCGGATACTGAGATTTCCGGGTAGGGGATAGCGAAGGCCACGCGACTGACCCCTGAGAGGGGTGACTGGGGTGACCACAACCTGGGAATGTGACTCACCGGCAAATAAATCCCGAGCTTCGTGCGCGCAGAAACCAACAAATTGTGTCGCCCACGTTTTCTTCATAATAACTATAAATAAAAGAAACGATACATTTCTTTCCCCTTCACCTTGAGCTTGGGTTTCGGGATCATAGGTTAAGTGATAGAAAACATGCAATGAGTTGATTAGCTGCATTTGGGACAACACGAGCGCGGGGAGGAATGGCTGCGGTACGGCGCATGCGTGCGGAGACAGTTTCCGGATGCTGTCGACTGTGTCAAATTAACTTGGATAAAAACATTAATTTGGATTATTATAAAAATGTGTTTATTTCATTGCATATAGTAAAATAATATCTGCAATAATGTTTATGCAAACACAATGCGATGGTGAGAAGTATGTAAGGGGAAGAAAAGGTCAATATTTTTTTCCCTCAAAATTATTTCTCTGTATAAATTCGTTTTTTTAGCTGTCCAGGGTTTTTTAAATCCGTTTTTAATCCGTTTTTCTCCTTCAGAACTGTTCGGAAGTGGAAAGAGTGTGAAACAGAAAATATTTGTATTATGGCGACCAGGGACCGTCAAGGTAATTTTTTTTTTACATTTTCAACTCATAAATTTGAAATTTTGCAACCATTAATATGAAAGCTCTATAAAACAATACGCAAAATTTCATTGTGATGTATTTATTTATTTATGAGTTATAGGTATAAATGTAATTTTTAATAAAAATTAATCGCTTTTCTCATAAATGTTCCAGGCGCTTCAATTCTTATTTAAATTTTGTGACATTTCATATAAATATAAAAACAAATATGGAGAAGAATTTGTAGCATTCATATAGAAGTTAATTTGTTATTAAACCTTGAATATTTTCTTCTATATAAAATATTGGGCATATTTTTTCAGAAATCAATAGTTTCGAATTATTATCTGCCTTCATTTTGAAATTCGTTTCTGAAAGATAAAAATTAATACCAATTTTTGTTTAAAAGGGTTAGGGTAATTAATGAAAAAAACTAGAGTGATTTCGAGTAATTTTGGAGCTCCTGGAACATTTATCATAAAGGCCATTAATTGTTATTAAAAATTACATTTATACCCATAACTCAGAAAAAATTAAATATATTGCTGTGAAATTTTGTGCGTTGTCTTATATAGTGCCCTAATTAATGTCTGCAAAATTTTCAGAAATAAATAGTTCGAATTATTATCTCTCTTCTTTTTGAAATTCGTTTCTGAATCATAAAATTACTCTAATTTTTGTTTTAAAAGAGTTAAAGTAAGTAATGAAAAACACTAGAGTGATTTCGAGTAATTTTTGAGCTCCTGGAACATTTATCATAAAGGCCATTAATTGTTATTAAAAATTACATTTATACCCATAACTAAAAAAAATTAAATATATTGCTGTGAAATTCTGTGCGTTGTCTTATGTAATGCTCTAATTAATGTCTACAAAATTTCGAACTGATTTATTAAAATTTTAGAAAATGATTTTGAAGGTCCATGGTCACCTCAAAATCTTTACAAATAACGACGCGTGGAATTAAAAGCAATAATTTTACAACTGAAAATAGCTTTTTTGATAGTCACGATGTACATGAAAGATTTTTTACAGTAATGATGATTAAGTAGTTCTGTGTTAAATTAATTCCTTTTACAACACACATACACACTTCATTCTGCTTTGTGCGCTAAGAAAAAGTATCTACGAATGTATTATAGTCCACGATTTTGTTGCAGTTATATAAAAATATAATCGCATCTTCTTAATTTTTTTTAATTCAAGAATGATAATTGAAAAATTTAGAGATGAATCTTTCCAAATTTTTAACGTTTTGAATCACAAGTTTTTAAAGTGAGGCATGCGGTCCTCTGTGTCCCTAAAGACAGAACATACTTAATAAGTGATTGGTCAAATCAGATAGTTCAAAATTTATGCAGTGTAAGTGGGCTGAGTTACTCAGGTGGGCCATTGGATTCGCATGATTATATCGCAGAAGAACATCGAGATTCCGGTGTGGTTATGTTCTATATTAACTCTACTTAGAAAAATGAAAGTAACATTTCGTCGTTTAACATGCAACACCTCCTATCTCAATTTTTTGAAATTTCAAAAAGGAAGTAAACACTCAATTTTTCAAAGCCAATATGAATATTTCTGAATTTTTCTCAGATACTTTCGTTATTAGAAGTTCGTTAAATTCAGAAATATTCCGTGAATATTTCTGAATTTTTTTCACTCAGGTTGGGACATGCAATCTCATGTTTATATCAGATGTGAAAAAAATTAAGATATATTCATTAATGGTTTTAAAAAAATAAATTACATAACTGAAAAATATCTCCACTAGTATTCGTACCTGTGATTACCCGAATTTCAATTTCTTTTTGGAATAATCCAACAGGGTAATGCAGAAACTTCACCATTTTTATCTAACCAGACCGTGGGTTGTTTGCATAAACCGAGAGAAAACAATTATGACAAATCTAACTTGCTTAAACGTGTTATTTCCCCTTTCATTTATTTAGACAAGGTATCTTACTTGGAAATATATTATTGTTTCGATCAAAATAAGATCGCCCAAGGCATATTAAATATGCTTAGGGATTTCATTAGATTTTATTTTCAAAACTGTTTTCTGTAAACATCATAACTACTGTATTGAAACTGAAGTTCATATTATACGAACCAGTTACGTTTAATACTTGAAGGTGCGTCAATGTTTACTTTTTAACCCCTACACATAAATGACATGTTTAGCTCCTGTAAATTCTTTATAATTAAACATATAAGTTAAAGTAGCAGTTGATTTAAAACACAAAATTCATTGGGCAGGCTTAAGTATACCAGGTGTCTATTGATATAAAACACAAAATTCATTGGTCAGGCTTAAATATACCAGGTGTCTTTTGATATAAAACACAAAAATCATTAGTCAGGCTTATGTATACCAGGAGTCTTTTGATATAAAACACAAAATTCATTGGGCAGGCTTAGGTATACCAGGCGTCTTTTGATATAAAACACAAAATTTATCGGACAAGCTTAAGTATACCAGGTGTTTTATTGCTCTTTGAGTTCTTATATGAAATGAAATAATAAACGTCTGAAACAGGATGCGTCATATAATTTTAAAGTTAAATAAATTCATACGTGAATGGATTGATTGTTTTTCTGCTATCTTATCAGACGATACTTGTCGTACACTAGAGATTATTATAGATTAATCGAATTATATCGAATTGTATGATATAATTTTACCTCATATAATTAAATATACAATACTTCAATGCACGCAAAACGCACTAGCATGAAGGTTAACTTGAATAAAATGAACTTAAAAAAGTACTAATTTCATATGTAGTGACAACTATAAAATGAATACAAGAATAGAAATTAACCCTCTGACACCGAGCGAGGCGGTCCCGGGCGGTCTAAAATTTTCCCTTTAAGAGTGAAGAAGGCTGGTCTGAGGCGGATGGCTTCATTTGAGGGGAGGTGAGGTTCTGAGATCGGTTAGGAGATAACCGCGATAAGGGGTCCAATTATCCATGCAAACCGCAGCCCATTTCCGTGCGCCTTAAGGGAAGGTTACAGCAGGGGATGGTGTGGTAAATGACCACCCAGGTTGGGAGAGTCTCCTCCCAAAAGGTCCCGGATTTAAAGGAGCTAGAAGAAAAAAGTCGCCTAGGGTTAAAGGGTTAATGAAAAGAAAGCTGATCATTACATGTTATCTAAAAATTAGTAACGTTAAGATACATAATTCGAAACTGCACACTTAGTAAAATGAACACGAAAAATAAATTAGTAGCCCTCTTTAACAAATATGCCTCGTAAAAGTTAAAAGTTAAGTTACAGTTATATTCCTGTAAAAGTGTCCTCCTCCCTGTATCGTCATTAAAGTACGTCCACCGTATTTATACACCAGACCGTGTTACGAGCTACCTTATACGTAGATCAGAAACTGTTATAAGAATATGAAATCTAGCCAAATTCATTTCCTGTATTCCCAATTTTGATTTTCTTTTACATTAATATTAATGTGTTATATTACTGTTTAGATAATAATAAGTGTTGCGTTTCGTCACTTAACAAGCAACACCACCTATCTTAATTTTTTAAAATTTCAAACAGGAAGGAAATACTCAATTTTTCGCAACCGATAATGAACATTTCGGAATATTTTTCACATTTGGTAGGAAAATTCTGTCCTATGTTTATATCAGATGTTAAAATATTCAGAAATGTCCGCTATTGGTCGTGAGAAATTAAATATTTTCTTCTTAGTTTGAGGTAGGTAGTGTTTCTTGTTTAACGACAATTTCTTCCTTTCTTGTATTAAAAATCTAAAATGTTGTTTTTATTTATTTATTGACCTTTTTATTTACTAAGCACCTCACTCCACATTTGTGCCCAGGGGAATTAAATATTTTCTTCCTAATTTGAGGTAGGTAGTGTTTCTTGTTTAACGACAATTTGTTCCTTTCTTGTATTAAAAAGCTAAAATGTTATTTTTATTTATTTATTGACCTTCTTATTTACTAAGCACCCCACTCCACATTTGTGCCCAGGGCCTCAAAACCCATAGGGGGCGCTGCCTCCTTCCATAACAAAAATCCGGTAAAAACTGGATACAAGTGCTTGAAATAAAACAATCTTATCTCAGAAAAATCCCAATAATAATGCAGCTTTTACTGCACCGAACAAAACACCAGTTTGACTCGGCTATTAACACGATACTGGTCTTTTCACATCTTTTGGAGCGTTCCAGACAGGATTTTCTTTTACTTCCCTAATAATGGCTGTACATCATCTTTTTTGTATTCGGAAAAATCATCATATCTGAAGAAAAAGAAGCTCAGATAATTGCCGAAGAGAATTTTCGTTTCATTGACTCTTTAAATCACGTTAAATACCTGAGATTGGTTAGACAGAAATCCGTACGCCCACCACTAATTACCAACGATAGAAAATGGTAAAGTCAAAGTTAAGATCAACTATATGAATGTTGGTGAGATTCGTTTTATTTATTATTATTAAGGCAGGGAAACAAACTTCTTAAGATGTTATCGGCCTGAACTTGGACCTCAAAATCTTCCTTTGAGAATTTTAACAGCTCTAGAATTTAATGTTAATCGAAAGTGACTGGAGTAACTCGCATGGCATGTTTTGAATGCATAAAAGGTTCTTAAACGATGCTGTTTGATCCTAATACTGCACGTTTACATCGTTAGCAGATCGCGAAGTTTTAAATTTGATTTACGAAAGTAGTTTCGTAAACATCTAATAAGAAGTTTCCCTTTATAATTTTGTTTGTTCTTTC
>BGPR01035152.1:0-16117 GCA_013235015.1 Araneus ventricosus
CATCCTAATATATCCGTTGTGTAGCTTGAAGTCAGGACATTAATATAAGTTAACCAAAAATAAACTATTGCAAAATAATAATTAAACGTTAATGATAGGATATAAAAATGCGTATTATTTCTTAAGAAAAAAAGTCAAATTAGTTTGACATTTTTTTCATATTTTTTAAAATTTATTAAAAGGTTAATTTGAGTTAAATACATAGTTGTTTGAAAATGTTAAATATTATAATTTGGAAAGCTATGTAAGGAAAATTATTGAAGAAAATTGTCGTTGGTTAACCGAATTTACTTTTCTTTCAGGCGAAGATTACCAATATGAAACTTACACTTTCGCACAGATGTACGAACAGTCTAAATTGTATGCTGCTGCTTTCCGCAAATTTGGATTGAAGAAGGGGGATATAGTAGCTTGTAAGTTGCGTTTCCAAAAAGTTGCAAAATGTAATCCCAACCTATATGAGAATCTGTAGAACAATCATTAATTCACCTGAGTGGCAGTTTGGAGGACTATTTTGATGGGTTTGATATTTAAGGGGAGTTGGAACCCTATGTCCGTTAACCCTAACCCTGTTACTTCGATGTACATTTCCTCAAAATCTGTTATAGATTCATGTTTGAAATTTTTTATACAAGTAAAGTCATCTCACTCATTATACTAAAATGATTTTTTTTAAATTTAAAAATTTATTTTTTTACAAATTTTTTTGTGTCAAAACAAAAAATGTTAAATTGGCCATTTCGATGCACCTTTTCTTAAAATCTGTTATAGATACATGTTTGAAAATTTTTACAAAATGTTAAGGGGACTTGGAACCCTATGTCCGTTAATCCTAACCCTGTTACTTCGATGTACCTTTTCTTAAAATCTGTTATAGATATATGTTTGAAAATTTTTACAAAACGTTAAGGGGAGTTGGAACCCTATGTCCGTTAACCCTAACCCTGTTACTTCGATGCACTTTTCCTTAAAATGTGCTATAGATTCATGTTTGAAATATTTTATACAAGTAAAGTACATTTTTCTCATTAAACTGAAATGATTTTTCAAAAAAATTCAAAAGCTTATTTTTTACAATTTTTTTTGTGTCAAAACAAAAAATGTGAAATTGGCAATTTCGATGTACCTTTTTACAAAATGTGTTCTAGATACTTGTTTGAAATATTTTATACAAGTAAAGTTCACCTTTATCATCATACTGAAATGAGTGTTTGGTTAATTTTTAATTTCTTATAAATTTACAAAATATTTAATTAGACATAGTGAAATTTTACCCTATTTTGACACAAAAAAATTGTGAAAAATAAAGTTTTGAGTTTCTTTAAAAGAAGCTCATTTCATTATAATGAGAAAGGTGTACTTTACTTGTATAAAAAGTTTCAAACATGTATATATAACAGATTTTGAGAAAAGTTACATCGAAGTAACAGGGTTAAGGTTAACATACTTAGGGTTCCAATTCCCCTTAACCTTATTTTGACGAATTTGATAACTAACTTCATTTTCCCCCTATAAATGGCGATAATTCATATCATGAATCATCGTCGTTTATTAGAGTGTTAAACAAGTATCGTTATGCAATTGACAAAAATTTTAGAAAAACGGTTGGTTACTATGAATTTAGATAAGCTTTTCAGACAAAATTAATTAGGTTTCATAAGAATTTTATTTTTCTAAAATCGCCATGATTTCATTGCTTAATATATTTGTTTAATTGTTAGCGAAAAATAGCAATGTTTAATAATGTTATAGCTCCAATCGAACACTGTTAATTGTTAACACAAAGATTATTACAAAAAATATCTAAAATAAATGAATATTAAAACAATATGTATAAATTTTCATTATGCATTGCCAATTCTGGGTTTTAGAAATTCGAAAGTCATTTTCATGATTTATCTTTCAGCTTATTTTATTTTGATTAAATGTTTTAAGAATAAAAAAGTTAATTTCGGATTCAAATAAGGGAGTCAAGTTATTGACAGAAAATGACTGATATATTTTACAGGTTATATGTCAAATCGAAAAGAAGCTGTTTTCGCAATGCATGCTGTAACAAGTATTGGGGCAATTTGGACTGGAGCTTTGCCACTGTTAGGAAGTGACGTAAGACTGAATTTTTTCATTTGCCTTTGTCATATGGTGCTATTTTTGTTTTCCATATTAATATTTACACAAATATCTGTTTATAAAATTTTTTAAATGTACCTAATGTGGATAATTTGTTTCTATGTTAATGTGTATTATACAGAGTAGTCATTGGACCCATTTCAAAAATGAATAATGTTACAACTGCGCCTTTTCTTTTAAATGAGAGAACAAATAAAAAAAAGTTTTCTTTCAGATAGGAGGCGTACCATTACGGCGTTCAAATTTGTTGCAGCGAGATATTTCCATACTCAATGAATAACAATCTGCAGAAGCCGATGCACGTTTTCTGGTTTCCTAATTTAGTTTTTTTTTGAATATCGCGAAAACTATTCAATTTTGGAATTAAAATTGCTTTAATAAATTAAAGAGAGTAAAATTCCCTACAAATACCTGCTTTTATTTTTCTTCTAGCTTTAATAGTTTCTCAAATAATGATTCTCGAAAATGGGAGATTTCCAATAATTTACGACCACACCTAGATTACTGTTTCGGCGCGTTACCTATCTGAAAAAACTTTTTAAAATGCTCTCTCATTTAAAAAAAAACAACGTTGTAACATTATTAGTTTCTTTTTCATTAATTTTTGAAATGGGTCCAATTATTAAAGACCGCCCTGAATAATAAATTAAACTTCGGTTATACTTTATCTACAAAATATCTCCTATTGTTGATTGAATATCTAAAAAGACAAAACAAACAATAATAGAAGCAATTTAATTGGTGTGCGCAAGTGCTGTATCATACAGGAATAAATTACGAATTACAAAGATATAAATACGAATTAAAGAAAGTTTTAATTGTGAAAGAGTTAAAAATACAAAAATAATAACAAAGATGAGGAGTAAGAATCCGGTGGATGACGTCATAAGAGGCCATTCATCCATGCAGATTCAAAACCAGAATAGGTTTTCTGTAGAGGAAAAAGACTTTAAGGCCGGATTTGAATTTTCTTTTAAGGCCTGAACCTACCACGTAATAAATTGGAAAGAAAAACATTTATCCACAAAGAAGAAATTAAAAACAATTTTCTAAACAAAGTGTGAAAAGTTTTTCTTTCCAATATATTCAGGGGTAGGTTCAGGCCTTAGAGGAAAATTCAAATCAGACCTTAAAGTCTTTTTCCTCTACAGAAAACCTATTCTGGTTTTGAATCTGCATGGATGAATGGCCTCTTATGACGTCATCCACCGGATTCTTACTCCTCATCTTTGTTTGTTATTATTTTTGTATTTTTAACTCTTTCACAATTAAAACTTTCCTTAATTTGGATTTATATCCTATTGTTGATGGTAGAAATTAAATACAAATTTAACAAAATAATATTTCCACAGTTATGAGAATGCGTATGAAAAAGAGTTATTTATTAAAATCATACTTATTTTTTTCTCCAAAATCTTTCACTTCCTTTGTATTATAGGCTATTGTGAATCGATTCAAACAAGTTAAACCTAGAGTTCTTTTGACGGTAGATCGCTTTGTTCACGATGGAGAAGAAATTGACATGCTGTCAAAAGTGAAAACTGCAGTTCAAGGTAATCATTTATACTCTTTCTATAATAGTATCATTTCGTGAAATCCTAAGCTAGGTTTGTGACGGTATACTAAAGTTTGCAGAAAATTTAATCGAATGTTTTTATACATTCAATTTAAAAATAGATATTTTAATACTTTAGAATGTGACGTAATACGCAAAATTTGAAATGGATCTATACTATCTAAGGAATTTCTACTCGATTTTTTAATTCAAATATCTCATAATAGGCTATATCAACCTGATGCTATATTATCTTTTACCATCAACTTTTTATCAATTAGGATGCTTTTGATTTTAATTCAAAAACACAAAGAGTTTTATAAGTCTTTTTTCAAACTAAATACGACATGATTACATCTCTGCTGTCTAGGCAGAAGCACAAATTTTTTTGTTGAAAGGATGGATGATATATTTTAACACCTTTAAACTTCCAGTTTTTTCAAAGAATATAAAAATATATTAAGTCTTTGAACGCATTTTCAACATGATAGTTTTCGAAATTCCCTGAAGCTTCTGAAGTAATTCAGGTATCAATCAAATTTCCCAGGCATTATTTTTGTCTTCAAAATCGATGAAAAAATTTCACAATCAATCGTCACCAATTTTAACTTTTATCTCTTAACCTTATCTTTAAAGATATTGCAGAAGGAATTTTGCAGCATGTTATCAGTTGTTTACAGTCTATAATATGAAGCAGAAAATACATACGCCTGTCTGTTTGTCTGTCTGTCTTAAGAACTTCTCGTATACGGTGAAGAATAGAAGTAGCGAGGTGCAATCTTCACATACTATTTTAGGGTCCATTTTTAGATAAACTTTTCTATATTAATTCCAACGTACAATTTTTTCCAATTTTAATAAACATTCCAAAATTCAGTTTAAACACAATTTGTAACAATGCTTTCTATTGTTGTAATTAAATTCAAACCCATTCTATTGTTTCATAAAATCTTTGATTTATGTGCTTTTGCCACTGTTAAAGTTATGATAAAAATATTGCTTTCACATTAAAAAAAATGCTGAATTTTCTTTTACACTATTATATCATAACATACACACACAAACATAAAAAATAAGAGAATGTTATTTCTGGTCATGTCAATAAAACCCATGTTATAGAGATAAAAAATACAGAAGAAACAGAAGAATTAAACAATAGCGATAACAATACACCCTTTTTGCGCGCCCAACGCAGCAGCATCCAGTGATTGCATCAACAATACTGTCCAACAATTAACCGACAATTCAATATAGAATTAAACAACAATAAAACCGTGCTCTAATAATTAAAATACATAAAAGAAAACAATCAGAATATAAAAGAAAATACAATTAAAATTTTCAAGGACTTTTAAAAAGCAGATTTGTAACTATAATTTCTTTTTAAAAAATTTGAATGAGATAAACAGTACGCACTGTTTTTGTAATAAAAAGATTTTAAGGAATTTATTTATAAAGATAGGGGACATATTATCACAGGTAATTTGAATATAGTTAAATATAAATCTCTTAGAGATATTATGATAAAGGGAACTAAAATTAGGTTAAGAAATAAAGTTAGTCAAATAAGGGTGGTTAATTCCATTAATCGAGATTTGGATATTTTCATTGCAAATATTGCCAGGAAATATCATTGGCCTATTGAAGGATTTGGAGAATGGAAACAGCGCATTTTAATGGAGACCAAAAATAGAACATAAGAAAATAAAAATAAAATTATTAATAGAGGTATTTTCTTCAACAAGCATCTTGAAAAATAAATTGATTATATAAAAAGTAAATTTACCGTTACCACAGTTGACAAAACAGGGAATAATTTTTGCATAATGTGTAAATTACATTGTAAGAAAATTATTCTTAATGAATATAATTCAAATAAAACATATCAACTAATTAAATTTGGCAAAAAAACTGGATAAGAGAATGATAACACTTGCTAAAAAAACTAAAATTAAAACCAGTAATTTAAATTATCCTTACCTTTTCCTTACTATTAAATTTCATAAAAATCCATGAAAATTTAGATTTGTTACTTGTAGCACTGGCAGTTACAATTATCATTTTGATAAATTTTTCTTTAAAATTCTAAAAATTATTCTTAATAAAATAAAAGAAGAGGAGAACTTCATTATTGTAACGCTAAAATTTTGAATTTTCTTAAAGAAAATAAAGTATATAACATTAATACATTTGATTTTGAAAATATTTTTACTAGCCTCCCACATAATAAATTAATTGAAGCCTGCTCAAATGTATATGATTTATACCTTAATACTGATTTGATTGATAAAAATAAATGGTTAGAAATTTGCAGAGTTAATATTTGTGAAAATTATCTCTTTAATGTAATTAACTATTATAAGCAGTTTTTGGATATTCCTATGGGTTGTTGTTTTTCTAGTGCATTGTCTAATATATTTCTTCACTCATTTGAGAGAGAACTAACTCAAAATGAACTTATTTTTGGTTATCGTTACATTGATGACCTTTTAGTGTTTAATTATAATAATTGTAACTCTATATATAATTGCTATCCAGAAGAGCTTAAATTAAACAAAACTAATAATGAATTGAGGAAATGCAATTTTTTGGATCTGGAAATTGAAATTTTGAATTCAAGTGTCTCTAATGGCATTTACGATAAAAGAAAATAATTTAATTTCAAGGATATTACATTTTGTGATTTTCGAACAAATCTTCACTTCAAAATTATTAGAAATTCCATTTTTCTCAAATTAATAGAATAAAAAATATTTGTAATAACCATTCAAATTTTGTTAAAGCTTTAGATAATTTAAAGAATAATATAAAAGATAACGGTTACCCAAATAATTTCTTTAACGTCAATAAGTTATTTAAAAAAGTTTGAAGAGTTTTTATTCTTCTGGTAATTGGTTCGAATTTTTCTACACAGATGGAGCTAGGTATGCTAGCCTCTAGACTTTTTCGTCCTTTGTTTTTGTATGTTATCGATAGCGTCATTGATTCTTGCTTATATTTCGGCAGAGGGTAAATATTTACGTTCTATAGTCTCTCTATTCGATTTGTTATAAAGGACTTCGTTAAGTTTTTCTTTTTCCAAAGGGATTATTTCCTATATTTCAGTTGATGGATAAATTCAGGCCACAGGGGGTATAATTTTTGACTTTGTAGTCGTGTCCTTGACAGAAAATTTATCCACATTAGAACACCGGTGGCGAGTGGTCTTCGAAAAAGTTCGCCATTCTTCCATTTTAATTGTATTTTCGTTTATATTCTGATTGTTTTCTTTTATGTATTTTAATTATTAAAGCAAGGTTTTATTGTTGTTTAATTCTATAGTGAATTGTTGGTTAATTGTTGGACAGTATTGTTGATGCAATCACTGGATGCTGCTGCGTTGGGAGCGCAAAAAGGTGTATTGTTATCGCTATTGTTTAATTCCTCTGTATTGTTTTCCTTTTTTGTATTCTATTATATATTTTTGTATTTTATTAGAAGTTTCTGCATATGCGCCATTCTGTCTAATACAAAAAAGTTTAATTATTTTTTAATTTTTATTATCTTTTGTTAAATTATATTAATTAATACTACCATATTATAGAGGTACTTCTGGTACCCATGACATAAAGGTACTAGAGGTAACTATTTAATTAAGTTTGAAGTGTTATAATTACTTAAACTTGGAAATATCTTTATCCCGAGCAACGCTAGTATAGTATAATGTAAAATATAGTATCTCGAATCTAGTGTCCCCATAATTAGATAATATGCGAGTATCATCAGAAGATATAAAACTCTCAGTCGTAATTAATACTTACAAACGATTCAATGAAATTCATTCTCAAAAGATTTGAGATCCGTTTAAACTTCCAAAACAACCGGGAATGAATATTTCCTTTAATGGCTATGTGAGGAAACTGTTAAATTTATCAATTAATATCCTCCATATATCTCCAAAAAGAAGACCCTGTCGTATGCTAATTTTTTATCCAAAGTAAGCTTTCAGGTTTATTTTCAGAGGAAGTCTTATTTTTTCACTCACAATTGACATTTCTGCTTTTAAAAGAATACCATTTATTTTCTTTATACGTACGAAAACTTTTCACGTACGAAAATTTACATGTATTCAAATACAGCCATATTTCGTCTACTGGGATATACCATAAAGCTCCAAACCCTGCATTTCTCGCGACTCCATTTCATGTAACACCTTTAGCCTGATCTATAGCTTCCGGTCAGAGCCTGATCTTTAGCTTCCGGTCAGAGCCCTATTTTTAGCTTCCGGTCAGAGCCCGATCTTTAGCTTCCGGTCAGAGCCCGATCTTTAGCTTCCGGTAAGAGCTTGATCTTTAGCTTCATGTAGCTTTAGAGTACGGAGACATGGTTGAATAGCAGCCCGACGAATAGCCAAACTCTTTGCTCATCTGTCAGCAATCCATCTACAAATAATGGTTGTGAACTTGATCCGTGCGTTAATTATCAAATGTTCATCTGGTTGTATCTAGACTCAGATCGGTCACTCGGCAGTAAGTGTGACAGACGATCTTAACTAGGGCTTATTTTAAGTATAAAGCTTATATTTTGAGCATCCAGAAAAATCCTGCTAGGGTTTTTTTTTTTTCGATTTGGTTCTACAGGGTGTCCCAAAAAGACCCGTACAACTTCAAATCCGTTCTGTCTATAGCTGCAAAAATTTTGTTTGTAGACCTACTCTTTTTTTTAAAATAAAAGTTTGAAGTTGTAATGATCTCTTTGGGAAACCCTGCATTTCCGAAGCAGCATGGCGGTAAGTAAGTTCCAGCGATTTTCTATTCATTAAAATCAATATATTTGATTTAAGTCTCTTACCCACCCAAAGATAAAACTGAAAATGTTGCAAGAAACTTAACAATTTCACTTTCTGGAATTCTATTTTGTTAATTGTAGGTTTACCCTCTGTAGAAAAAGTTCTTATTGTAGCCTCGAAAGCAGATTCTCACTCCAAAGACATCAGTGGAATAAAAAACAGGTAAATGAAATCACTTAAGATATTTTTATTACAGTGAGAATAGTAGAAAAGACTTAGCTAAAAAATCAGCTTTAACATTGTATTAGTTCCGTGCCATTTCTAGTGCTTATTAACAAAATGAACTTTTACACCTAATAATATTGATAAAATCATATTTTAGTTACATTTACCTGACAAAATTGATTATATAAAGGATGTACCCTGGAATTAAATGTGAACTTTCAACTGCGTTCTAAAGAGACTTACAGATTTAATTTATTTTGCAAATATTATTCCCAAGAGTTTATCACGTTCACGCCGGCGCTGCAATTTATGTTTCTCTCCCATGGGTGCCTACTCTAAGAGTGCTTTGCTTTATTGGACGGCGCCGAATTAAAGTGAAAAATGAAAGCTCACTGCAATGATAACCATTACTGCTTTTTATTTTTTTACCACTATTGCTGTTGTATATTTGCCAGCACTTTGTCTGAAATGTTTAAAAAAATTGCATAGAAATAAATAAACAATTATGTTTATAATATTGAATTGTTGTGTTTATATTACCGAATTTATTATATAAGTTACGTTTATAATATTGAGTTGAAATAAAATAAATCCTACTTTTTCAATTAATATACGTTAAATTTCCATTATTTCAATTTCCAACTGTATGGAATTTTTTTTCAAGTTACTAAACGAACTAATTGTTGGTATTACGCACCGCCTGATGAAACATTCAAGTGCGAGCCACTGGTGATATGCGCCGCCTGATGGTACATACTCCCATGAGTATTAAATACGCAATATACGTAGGCAAGCAAAGAAAGATTTAGAATAAATTTATTTGTCAGCACTTCATTGAAATACAATGGAAAGTATATTTGAACGTAATGATCAAATTTCATCGGATTTGTAAAGATATTTTTAATGTATCTACACATCCGTTTGGCAACACTGAAACTACAAATTACTATTAGTCATCATTCGTCTGGCTGTCCTACACCTTGCTAATGCGCGTCTTTATTTTCCCACTGTGGTTATAAAATATAGAGTCGGATAAAATAGTGAAGCTATGTCGCACCCTCCATAAAGTTCGGATTTAGCACCATGTAACTTTTTTGGTTCCCTGTTTGAAGCCGGAATTGCGGGACAGAAATTTTATTTTCAGAGGCTGTTATGAAGAAAACAGAGGCAATTCTAAAGAAGATGTCAAAGATATGAGTTCCAGAATATGTTCTAAAACTCGCAGACTAGCAATGAGTTTTATTTTGGTGGTAAATTACCATGCCTTTTAAATTAAAATACGATAACTTTCTATATACTTTTAGTTTCAATTAAAATTAACTTCTCTACGTCTGTGTAATAAAATTCAGTTACGACACCTGCATACAATAACTTTAAAAATTCAAATAGCACAAACACAGAATAGTTAAAAGATACGAACTTTTAGATTTTAGATTTCAAAATTTAATTTTATTCTATTAATACTTTTTCGTTTCAGAAAATTTCAGTGGTATGACACTAGCTAATTCTTTTAAAATAATTCAATTTATTACAACGACATTCGACATTCACTTAACACGAAGAGGAAAACATTTAGATAATCATTTGGTCGTTTACAAAGCGTAAGTTTCGATATGGATACACCTTCACTGGCTCGTCTCTCAGTATTCACTGATTCGCCGCAGTTCATATCACGTGGTGGCTCTGTTCTTACTGGTGGTGAGCACACACCTGTCTTTCGTGTGGAGTTTTCGCATATGTCAACAGTCCTCTTTCAGCACCACCCTTTCCTTTGGTGGCGCTCTTCAAATATCTCTCTAAGAAATCCGTGGTACGGTTCAGCAACGGATTCCGAGACTACCACTTTTGGACGATTTTACACCGCAAAGGGGTGTCAGGCAATGAATCATATGAGCGTATTTCCGGAGTTCTTAGTTAGATCACGCTCAGTAAAATGTAAACATCACCTTCCCATTCTTCACTTCCCCCTATTTTGATGAAAATAACTCCGCCCGACGCATGCGCAAAAGCGCGGAGGGTTTCCGAATCCGTTGTTATACAATAGCCGCGCATTTTGTGGAAAGTATTGAATGATCTTCATGCTCTTTATTGGTATCAAAATTTAAATTCTATTATTTCAATATATTGTCTATTATGTTTTCTACCATTATGCAAAAATGTGAAGTTATTTGGTTCAAAAATTTCCTACGCACCAGCGAAACATAAAAGATTACTGATGGTTTCAAAATGCCAAGATTAGCACTTTTTAGCGAGTTTACTCCGGAAAGGGATGTCAAGAAATGAGCAAGAGGAGCACATCTCCGGAGATTTTTGTTAGGCCACGCTAAGTAAAACGTAAACATAACCTTTCCATTCTTCACTTTCCCCCTATTTTGGTGAAAACAACTACGCGTGAGGCATGCGCAAAAGGGTTTTGGAATCCGAGAATCATCTATATA
Source organism: Araneus ventricosus (assembly GCA_013235015.1). NCBI lineage: Eukaryota > Metazoa > Arthropoda > Arachnida > Araneae > Araneidae > Araneus > Araneus ventricosus. The sequence continues at coordinate 11,117 of BGPR01035152.1, forward strand.
CTGCTAGATTGGCTTTTGGATCCCTTTATTATAAACAGTCAAAACATACAGTGTGTTCCCATAAAAACAAAACAGTTTGTATAGGAACACTTTACATGTTCACAAAATATGGATGTTAAACTTTGTAAAAATATATTAAACATTTCTAAAGCGCTATATAGATAGAGCTGTTGAAATTAGTATCAGCATTTGAAATTGTTTTTCATGACTGCTAAACGAATATTTTAAAAAAATGTTATTTTACAGTGTCTTTTTGGAAGAGTTTTTAAAGTTGGGTGTTGAAAAGGATGGTTCTGTCCCTGAAATGCAGTTTGAGCAGATGTCCTTTTCTCACCCGATTATAATTAGTTACACATCTGGAACCACAGGACTGCCTAAGGCCATTGTACACGGAAGTGGTGTAAGTAGTATTTTCTGTTTTTCGTGAAAATTTACTTTCGACTTAGGAAATAAGCTTTAAAAAATTTGCTTAAAATGTGATTTTTAATCTTAATATAAATAAAAGTCATTGTGGGTATGTGTCTATGTGGGTATGTGGTTATGTGGCTATGTTCCACATCTCCTCCTAAACCAATGACCTGTTTTCAACCAAATTTTGCACACTTATTATTCAAGACAAGGTGAGGAACTTTTCTAAGACCAAAAATTAATTAAACAGTCAGTCAATTAAAAATTAACCGAAACCATTTTCCTGCCGTAACTTTGGAGCAAATTGTCCGACAAAATATATTTTTATACCATCTTAAAGTTCAAAATTTACCTTTCCAATGATACTAATTTTATTTCTGTGACATTTTTCCTTCGATTGTTATTAATTTTTTAAAGTTTAATAATTTTTAATTTCGTGTACACGATTTTGAAATAACGCAAATTTATAGCTACTCCGTTGCTAGGCAACGGTTAGACTTTGAACTAATTTACCTTTATTTCTGAAAATTTTGCTTATTTTTATAAATATCTATAATATAAAGCAGAAAATACATGTATCTGTCTGTTTTTCGGTCATAAGAACTCCTCCTAAACGGTGAACGGTAGCAACATGAAATTCACACACGACATTCTAGAGCATATTTCTAGGTCAACGGTGCTATTTTCAACTTTCAGAGTTAATTAGTTCTTAAGATATTAAATTAAATAACGAACATTAGCCGCTTTTAAGCCTAATGCTTAGACATTTTTTGCCAATAACTTCTGAAATATTTATTAGACAACAATTATTTTTATGCCATTTTAAAGAGAAGAAAATGATCTTTTTAATGCTAATAATTCCATTGCGATGAAGTGTTTTCTCTGACTGTTATAAGAGTAAAAAATATTTTTAACGCAATTTCTAACAATACTTTTCATTCTTATAAAAATAAATTCAAGCCAAATTACTGTTTCGCTCGCGGGCTTTTGCCAGTTTTAAAGTTAATATCAGAAAATATTGCTTTCTTTGACCATAAACAACAAAGGAGACTTTTCTCTTCCGGTTTCCTGTTGTCGTAGAATTTACAGCTTTTAATACGGTTACACAGTGATCCAATGACGTTAGTGAATTATTCTCTCGATGTTTTGTTTAATTTTTGCAAATTTTTAACTGATCCTAATGAGTGTGTGCTAAGCCTTGAAGGCTACTTAGTCCGGTTGCTATCGTAGGAAGAAGAAAAAGGGAGGGGGAAAAAGATGTTCTAACGGTCTATCTGTCTCGATAATTTCTCCTAAACGGTGAATAGTCTTGACATGAAATTTGCACATGCCATTCCGGGGTCCGTTCTTAGATTAATTCTACTCTTTCAAACAAAATTATTTCCTTAGATATTTAATTAAATAACGAAAATTAAGCCAATTCTAGGCGTTTTATCTCAGTTTTTCGCCAATAATTTCAGAAAAATATATTGCACGTAGATTATTTACATACCATCTTAAAGAGCAGAAAATCATCTTTTTAATGATTTCAAATTAAATGTTATGCATTCTTTTTCTTAATTTAATGAACATTTCAAATTTATTTCACACAATTGGTAACAATGCTTTCTGTTATTGTAATTAAATTCAAACCATTGATCGTTTTATCACATCCTTCATTCCGGTATTTTTACCACAGTGAAAGTTATGATAAAAAATATTATTTTCTTTGAATGTTAACAGAAAGGCGGAAATTTTAATTAGCTTTTATTTCATAGCATATACCTCTTTCAATATGTTTGCACCACAACACAATGATGTTAATTACTCTCTTTCCGCGATGCTTCATTGAATTTTACAAATTTTTAATGATGATAATGAGTGTTTCAAATCCTTCAAGATTGTTGAACCTACTTCCTACCGGAGGGAGAGGGCCTAAGGAGAAAACGAAAGAACACTATGTGGTTCTTTCCGGTCAGTGACAAAAACACTAAAGAGAAGAGAATTGTAGTCCGGATAATGGGAAACATTAAAAGATTTGGAAGAGTTTCTGCTGTTGCCGTAGAAATGATGGGGAGGGGGAAATGGAGTACGAAGGACTACGAGATTCTTGCAAAGTGGTTCAAACTAAGGAGAGAAAGAAAGAAAGGTGTTTCACCGCTGGTCCAAAGGTTCAGTTGATTAACGAAAATCAACAAAAGACGCTTCCGCGAAAAACGCTTTTAGTAAATTGAAATTGTTATAAGTACTTGGACTTGTGAAAATATTTTTATCCCGAGAAACACCGGGCATATGAGCTAGTATTATAATAATGACAATAATAATTAAATATAATTTTACGATGTTTGTCAGAAATAGTGTTTCCTGATTATTTAAATTTAATTTCAGATTTTAATGGCCAGTTGCAGTTCTCTAGGAGTAACAATAGACAGCAACAGAGACTCAGTTTGGCTTTCAGTTTCTCCGGTAAGGGCTGCAGTTCCATTTAAAAACCTTTCTGTTTTCTTTCTTTTTCGAGGATCTTGAAAAACTGAAAAGTAACTAACCAAAAGAATTTATGCGACATTGGTTAAAAACAAACGTAATAAAACTATCTATAGATAGTTTTGAAACTATCGATAAAGATGTTTAAGGAACACTATATAGCCATCACTAAGGGGTACACTAAAGGGTATACTCACTAGTGGTATATTAAAGTTTGCAGAGAAATTTAATCTAATGTTTTTATGCATTTAATTTAAAAATAGTTATTTTAATACTTTAGAATATAACGTAATAAGAAAAAAAAATTGAAGGAATTTCTACTCGATTTTTTTATTCAAATATATCATAATAGCCTATATCAACCTGATGCTATATTATCTTTTAACCATCAACTTTTTATCAATTAAGATGCCTTTGATTTTAATTAAAAAACACAAACACAAAAAAGTTTTTTAAAGTCTTTTTTCATACTAAATGTGACATGACTACACTTCGGATGTTTAGGCATGAGCCTATACTGATCTGTGGTAGTAGCATCAATAATAATAAAGGGATAAAGAAATAATTTAACCCTTCAGCACACGCACCCATTTATGGAACATTAGCCCACGCGTGGAATCATTTTACCCGAAATTGATAGACATCTACTCCTTATTTTATTAGCTATTTGTACAAAAATAAAATATGATCAGAGTATGATAATAATTTTTTTTGGTACAAATAACTTGTATTTGAGACACAAGTGCGATTTTTAATAAGAAGAAGGAAAATTGAACTTACCTCCTTCTTTTCATACCTTTCCTGTAATCTTTTCTTCTCTTCTGCTCACCTTCGTACTCTGTTATAGCCATAACGTTAAAAGCATCTGAAACGCTAGCACGCACACGGGGCAATTTGCCCCCGCCCCCCCCCCCCCAGTAAAGAGTGAGATTTCACCGGTTTCTGCTGCTATCTTCTTCTAGCTCCTCCATGAAGGTACAGGAAGTAACAGGCGCAAGGTTTTAGAAATTCCTAGAATTTCTTAACAAAAGAAAAAGGGTGGGGTCAAAAAGACCCCGTTCGTGTGCTATAACGGATTAAATTCAAGTAAAATACACTAATTGAAGAAAAATTCTTGATTACTTTATGAAAATAATACAGTCGAGACCACGATACGATTCTGTTACAGGCAGAAGAGGAAAAAATAAATAAATAAAGGAGATTCGCACCTGAGGTCCGAAACGTGTTTCAGGCTTCATTTACGTCTCTTATCTTCACCTGGTTTAATTGCACCAGCCGTTTCATTCTGTGCGTAAAGATTTTTAAAACATGAAATTACAGAAAAAGCACCTGCTTAGAAACATTCTTATGTGAAAAAAAGATTTTTTTTTTGTGTCTTGTTCAAATTTTAAAACTCTTTGTTCAGCATATCTATTTTATTTTTCCCAAGTTATTTTTTTCTTTGAGCTTTACATTATTTTTAAAATTGTAGCGTTCATTATAGCGGTGATAATAATGTAAAAATGTGTTTAATAATGTTACAATGCGTATGTATGATGCAGTTACAATGAAAAATATTGTTATGGATTATGCATAAAATATGTTAAAAAATTTATTAAAATTAGAGAGGCAGATGAAATCGATACCCCTGAAAAATATTTTTTAAATTTTAAATTGTTGTAAGAAATGGTAAGTGTGCAATGAAATGCTCCGAAATTATTTATGAAAAATATTTAACATTTTGATTATTTTTTTATTTATAAATCTAATTAAAATTTTATAAACCCCTTTCTTAGTGAGCGCCTACAACCCAAAAAGTGAATACTTCCTAAATTTAGTAGCTCTAAGCGACAACGATCTGCCCTGTATGAGATTTTGAACGATTTTTGCATCATGCATGTCTCATGATGCACTTTATAGATAGCTTCGAGACTATAAACATTATCATCTATGAGGTCATGATGCAATTTATAGATAGCTTCGAGACTATAAACATTATCATCTATGAGGTCATGATGCAATTTATAGATAGCGTCGAGCCTATAAACACTATCATCTATGAGGTCATGATGCAATTTATAGATAGCTTCGAGACTATAAACAATATCATCTATGAGGTCATGATGCAATTTATAGATAGCTTCGAGACTA
>BGPR01035154.1:0-16116 GCA_013235015.1 Araneus ventricosus
TGTTATTTAAGAACAGAAAATGCGCAAGTTTTGAAATTTTCCTGAAAACAAACGAAAAACGTTATTCGATAACGAAAAAAGAAAAATGAGCATGCCGAAAAATAGAATAAGAATGAAAGTTTAACTCTAATTAATGAAATTCTGTTCAAAAGCTGAGAAAATTCAAAGTCTCTAAAAACAGAAAAAAATGAAATTAAGATTGTAAGTATCAAATTATTATGTTTATTTTATATTTAAATATTTTATTTTAATGCACGCATGATAAAGATGAATGATGCAAATCTGTGAAAGGACGTTGTGAAAAAAAATCTAAGTCACTAAAATCAAACTTTTGTAAAAGAAATAAGCCAAGAAAATTCAAAGTTCCTCAAAAATTTTCAAAGTCCGAAAATAAAAATAAATTCCTTATCATAATTCTTATCTAATCTAAGAGGAGTTAATGTTCAAGAAAATTCCTTATCTCAACTCGGCTGGAAGTCGTGTGGTGGGGAGTCGGGAGGGGGAGGGAAGTGGTCCACCCGCCACCCGGTGTCCCAGAACTCTTATTATCCATCTACTCTCAACCCAACCGTTGGTACCAGAATAGACCCCTTTCTCTGTGGTTTAAGGTTTCAAGCGAAAAGAGGACAGAAGATCCCTGCTTTTTCTCAGGTAGGGATTTAACAGATAGACACGTGATCAATGTGAAGGGAATAATAGCTATTTTTACTATATTACGTAAGTGTTTTAGGGAAAATGCATGGCGGCAATAAGTCGCTGATATCGCGAGTTGTGTGCGCGTGGAAACGATTAAAATATTCTTTTAGTAATAAATATGCCAAAACGAGAGATTTAGTATACCTCCAGCTCGGGAAAAGAACGAAACTGGAGTTTTAGAAAAGTGATTTTGGAATACATTAAGATTTTAAAATATATAATATTAGAATTTGAAATAAAATTAAGTGAGATTATTAAGTGAGACACACACACACACACACACACACATATATATATGATAGCAATCGAAATTCTGCTCATTGTCTCTGCAATGAGGAGGAATATAGGAGTTTCGTGGATCCCCACCATAAACACATTATTACAGGTAATTTAAATATAATTCAAGATAGTGAATTACGAAAACTTTTGGAAAAAGGTACTAAATTTCCTCCCATTTTTTGAATGAAAAGAGAACAGTTATTATAAAGCTTTCTTAAAAATATTGATTGTTTTTGATTAAAAATTTCTAACAATTTCGATATTCCTCTTTGTTTCTTCATAGACTGGAAATGGCGTTATTATTTCAAATTTAAAGACTTTATCAATAAGAATTTCTATAATTTCTATAAAAATTACAGTTATTATTCCTTAAAAACAATAAAAGAAAAAAATCAAAGAAATACAGAAACTTTTCATTCTAACTCCTATCGATAAAGCTTCAGGCAATTTCTCAATTATTTGTAAACATCTGAATCTGTATCTTGAACTCTTGGATAAGGAACTAAAAACCTCTGAAACATTTAAATTATATAAATCTAATAGCTCCTGATTTTTAATTTTAAAGATTTCTCTACAGTTAGTGGGAATATTTATCCTGAAGAATGAAAATTAACAATAACTAACGATAATAATATTAAAGCTATTTTTCTTGATCTTGATATTGATTGTCAAAACGAATTAAATTTAAGCATCTACGACAAAAGAAATGAATTTAAATTTAATGCTAATAGGTTCAATTTTTGGAATTCTAATATCTCTATTAAGATCTTTAAAAACACAATATTACATCAATTACTAAGGATTAAAAATATTTGTAACAATTCAGAATCAAAGAAAAAACAAATCGAACTTTACAAATACAATCTTAATTCCAATAAAATTCCCATCTCTCTTTTTTTACCTTTAATCTACAGCGTTCTGTAAAAAAAACCTGCCTATTTTTGCCTTTATTCTATTTGCCTCTGATCTATTTTTTATAGTTAGTCTCATTTTGATTTATTTGTCTTTTGTTTTCTTATCTGCTGATACTCGTAGAAAAGCTCCTAAGACCTCACTGACAACAAAAGGTCTCTAAGACTCTTCACTCCTCACTCCTAGTAAAACATTTTCCAAAACTTGTGACGTTAAAAGTTAACAGTCAACCACTTCAACCGTTGTCACGTCAGCACTTTTAAACGGTAGTTCGTGCCGCGTGGTTCTGAATTGTCTCTTCAATTGTGGATTTTTGGGTGAGTTTTGACACTTTTTTCTTCGTTTTTGTTTTGCTTTGTTGGTTTTGGGGTTGGGTTTAATATGTTTTGTTTCTAATGGACTCTGGGGTTTTATTATATATTTTTTCTCAATTGGACTTGGGCTTTTGAGTGTTTCAAAACTTTGGTTTTTTGTCGGTGTTCCGGGAAACAAACTGTTTTTGGCATTAGATGAGGTTCAGAAAACACTGAATTTTATGTTGAGCCCATCTGGATTTCCCTTGTTGATGATGCGTCCTGACGTTTGTTTTGTTCCCTTATTATTATTTTGGTTTTCTTTTACAAGTGTTTTATGTTTTCTATAGTTTTCTTTTATTATCTTTCACTTTTCATTGTACTGTCTGGAGCATTCACGCATTTATGTAAGTTTTTTCCTCATATTTAAACTCATTTATGAATCTATTTTTTCTACATTTAATCTTTTCAGATTCTAAGCATTTATATTTGTCCTTTTCCTAAAGTTTATTCTTTGAAATTATAATCCTTCTTCTTGAGTATTTTCTTATCAGTATTGCATTTGTTTCTGTATTTTAGTTTTATGTTTTTATATATATATATATATTCTATAAACAACATTTGTTTTCTATTTTTCAACACTTATATGTATATAGTAACTAGAAATAAAAAGTATGAAACTTAGTCATTAGCTCTTAAATTCTCATTTGTGAAGACAAGACAGTTTTTAAAGTAAGAAGTTTAATAAAAAAATTAAGATTCACAACATAAAAAAAGTATATTACATTGAAGCTATTTATTCTTTTCGATTTATTTGAATTTTATTACTACCACCAAAGTTTGTACAAAAATACATACGTAATATTTTGAAAATGTATTCCTTCTCTTATTGTTTCTAAAACAAATTTCTTAAGTAAGTAATATTATAATTTGAATGATAGAGTATTGTCTCATATTTTCTAAACTTTGTACTTTTTGATTATAGTCTCTGCATACTTTCATTTCATACGTCAGATTTTGATAGAAGGAAAATCACTTCAACACCATCTATTGTCCAATAAAACATTTCTGTTCTATCCAGATGCTAGCAAAGTATTTGTTTGATAGGAATTCTAATCAATAAATCTAAAAATCTGTAGGGTATGCAGCTTCCGGGTAAGTATATTATAGAATTCATTTTTTAAAAAAAACAAGCTATATTTTTAATCGAAAATTTCAAGATCATAGTCTAGTCAACGAAGGAAAATAGAAAAGAAAATGGTGAGTTTTGAAATTTCACAGTTTGTTAAGAAATCTAAACGAATACTAAAACTCCGCCGGTGGTTAGAGTGTTGAGTAAGGGGTTTAAAGGGTCTTTTCAGTTTTCTTGAAATATTTGAAAACTATGGGTTATAAAAAACACTTAATTACAAAATTAAACTACATAAATTCCTACAAGAAAAGACCTCCACATCTATTTTAGCATCATTTAGTTAAGAAGATAGGAGTTGAAAAGTGAGTATTTCTGAAATTCTATTAGAATGGAAATGAAACAAAAATGTCAAAGTAACAACCATCAAAGCACCTCATGCCTATATATCATTTTTATAAATATACTGTATTGAGAATAGTGGAGGTGTCGGGGCGGGGGCACAAACATTTGATGAATGTCATCACTTCCTCCCTAACATTGTTCCCTCCACAAGATATCTACTCAGTCAAGCTTGGTTTCTGTAAATCACCTAAAAGTATATTAAGACAATATAATCTAAATATACATAAATATGATATCTTAACATAGCTCGCAACATTCATTTTTCTGTACATTCACAATATATGTTTTCAACACCTAGTCAACATATCATCCTGTAAAATGTGTGGGACCCAGATTTGATCTAGAATGTATAACTCTGAAAATGTCCTGAAATGTGATGAAATTTACAAAAGATCCTACTTTTTGTAGTATTAAGTTTAGAAGACAGGTTTAAAAATTAATATTTCTAAAATTCCTTATTGTAAATGGTAAAATCGATTGAGTGAGTGAATCAACAACCTCATAATAACCTCATCCCATATAATATATGTAGTACTAAAGCATGCGGTGAAGGAATAAAACTATTTGATGAACTATTATACCCTTCCTCTCACAGACGTCTCCTCACAGCTTCCTTCTACTCAGCGTCCGAAGTCAACAACTGTAAATTTAAGTAGTTTTAATTGGAAACAGTTGTTGAGAGTTCTAAACACATACTAAAGGTTCTCTGGTAGGGTGCATAAGGGTTAGAAAGGGTGTTGAATTCTCAGTTTTTCTTAAATTCTCGAACTATGGATCTACTAAAAAAAAACTTCATTATGAAGTAAACAACATTGAATTGACATTTCAGCCCCACATTGAAATGTAAATTGAGGAAGAGTTTCGTGTCTTACTCTGTTTGCTGTCAGTCATCGACTGTCCCGTTCTTTCAGGTCTTTTTCATCGCCTGATGTCGAGATTTGATGTTTTACCGATATTCATGGTACACTCGTGAAATGGTTGTATGCGAATATCCAAATTTCATCGCTACCTCGGAGATGCTATGTCCCATCTCTCGTGCGCCGACTATAAGGCCCCTTTCAAAGTTACTTAAATCTTGATAACCTGCTATTGTAGCAGCAGGAACCGATCCAACAGCTTTGTCAGATACCTGTTGTCTTATATAAGCGCTGCCGACCGCATATCGTTAGGCTGATGGGTTGCATATCTCCGTTATTTGCATTCGCAGACCTGTACCAGTTTTTCTGGCTCTTCAGTGTATTATCCCTAATGTAGCAACAAATATTTTTAATAATTACTCTTTTTTATAATATTAGTAACAATCAATTATCATTTTCATTATAGCAAGTTACTCTCGAGGAAGAAAATTGTAAATTTATATTTCTGTTCTAAAAAATTAAGTTTTTCTCAAGTTGCAATCATTTACATTTTTAAGGTGAAATAATTTTAAAAAGTATAGTAAAACACTAATCAGAATCAAGTTCAGAAATCCTTGGTTTTGTTAGTTTTAAAAGATGTATTTCTGAACTTTCGGGTAAGGAATTCTCGATTTGTAAATAATAACAATTTGTCAGAGCAGATTTATGAAAAATTTCACGTTGCAAACACAATTACTTATCTCATATAATACTTTCCAAAATTATGTATGTATTCTTATAAGGCAACTTTAGAAGAATGTGAGTTCACCCTAATTTCTTTTTTCTATAGCAGCATTATTATAAAGCAGATCTTATAATTTAAAATCTTGGTCACCTGAAATATGAAACACTACATTACAGCACGAAAATCTATCGCCATTTAAATGTCGCCAAAGCATACGTCTTATTGCCAATCGTAGGGATAAATTGCCAAAAGAAAAATTCTCATGACGTACGTTTTAAAGCGTTCACTCTGGTAGATAAGAAAGCCTCACAACGGGAGGAATGACGTCACGCCACTTAGGCCAATACACGGCGCGTTGAATCTATACGTACGATCTGAATAAGCTCAAGCTGTGGCTAACATCTTTTGCGCGAAACATTTATTTTGATAATCAGCGACTCTCGCTACTCTTTCCGGAAAGAATAAACAAAGGTCGTTAGTCTCTTGAGCAAAAACCAGATGTATAGTTTTTTGTCATCTTATTTTCTCAAATAAATAAACTGTATTCCTTTAATGTGAAAATTAGAGTGAAAAGATATACTGCATTGATATTCAAAGAATATTTTCTCACTTTTTTTTAGCTTAACAACTAGTAATAAATATTTAAAAGTTGTCACCTTTTGCTGAATGGATAAAAATAAAGGCTTATAATGTTTTTATAATGTAATTGAAATAAAATATACATTTACATAAGTGCAATTTTTTTAGTTGTAGGTTTCTTAAAAGGTTTCAAAACTATTGGTAAATTGGCTTTGTCTGTGATCACTTTATTGTAAATTATTCTGTACAAATATTATATTCTCAAATATAGTGTAAATAATTATTTCCTTACTGTAGGAACTATTACATCTATTTTATGAAAATATAAGCACTTGCCTTTTTTTCAATTCCTACTATTAGTTCACACTCTCCCTATATATATATATATATATATATATATAAGATCATGCTTTACTAAAGGTGAAGTGTAGTCCATTTTGGTCATGGAAGAGACAATATTTGGCTTAATCTTCTTTTATTCAGGCATTGAGTATATTAGGTTATTTCTTCATAGGTAAAGGATTCAGTTTTTACGTAGCTCCATGCAGGGATGACGAATATTTGACGAACTGTTATTTTCTACGTAATATCAAAAAATCACAAATACCAGTGATGAATCAAAAAGGTGTGATTTAATCATTTGTAATTAAAAGTAAAGTGTTTTAATTTTTTATTTGATTTTTTAATAAACTTTTCAAAGTTTTAGTTTATAGTTCTATATACTGACAATAGATGGCGCCATGAAAAGTTGCAGTTCCCTAGAACGTGAAACCACAAATACCAACTAGTTCTTCCCTCGTATTACGTTTCTATATGATTCACATTTTCTTCCCCCAATCACTTTTTCCCCCGATAGCAGTTTCTACTGCTATTGGTCTTGTACGATTGTCTTTCGGTGAATCATCCCTCTTATTGTGATATGCGTTTTCGAATGATTGCATCACTTTTGTAATGCATGTGACTGAAGACTTATCTATCGGATCGGAGATGACGCAGAGGATCGCATACGCAGCTGATCGGAGTAATGGGTAGATTTCAGTTGAATCTGTTGTTACTCGTGTTTTGATAATTTGAAATTATTTCTAGAAAGTTCGCCAGAGCAATTAGGATTATGATAAACGGTTGTACTTCTTTCCAACAATTGTTTTCAATGTGTATAGTTGGGTACTTAATTTCATTCTCTTACTATTTTTTAGATTGGACACAGGTGTAATTTGAATATAAATTCATTCTAATATGGAGATTCATGAGAATAATCCTTAATAATTTATGATATTTCTGAAAAAGATCAGATTGAAAATATATTAGAAAAAACTACATTATGCTGAATTGTGTATAGTTTTCCCATTATCTTATTATTAGCACTAAAAATTGTTGTTTTTGTGCATGTTTCTTTTAAATTAATAAATGCATTATTGAATTTCAAATACAGGTTAACTTACTCTTTCATGCAGGCTTATTTTCCCATTTGCTTAACTTTTACTAATGAACTTTATTTTAAACTTTTTCTTAAAAATTAGAAAGAAATCTCATTTTTTCAGTTTAAAAGTTATTAATAAATGTTATTCAAATAGCTGCTTGAGGCAACTGCACTAAACAAATATAAATTGTTAATATAAAGTTGTATCAAAATAAATGAAATAGAATTACACTTTTTCATGAACGCAATTTTTAATGGTAAATTTCTTAACTAAATTATCATTTTCATTAGTAAGGATATTAATCTTTATCCATTATAAATTTAGGGTAAATTATTTTGCGAAAATCCTACAATAAATAATATACATATGAAAACATTTGTTGGAAAACAATCGTTATATATAAATTATTTCCTCCCCCCAAGAATAGAAAAACAGACGAGTCTTCATTTAAATACTTAATCATTTTTAAATACAGAAGTAAATAATTTCAAGAAATATAACCATATACCATAATCCTAATTGCTCTGAACGATTTAGTTAAATACTTTTAGAAGCAAACTACTTAGAAGTAATTTCAAATCGTAATCAAAATATGACACGGTGAACAACAGATGTACAGATGATAGTATTTAATACTATAATATTTAATAAAACAATATAAACAGATATCCATTTATTGAACATTTTTTCAGTTAAAAGTTGCCTGAGTCAACTGCATTAAACAAATAAAAAGTTGTATAACATTAAATGAAATAGAATTACACTTTACATGAATGCCAATTTTTAAATGGTAAATTTCTTAAGGAAATTATCATTTTCATTAGTAAGGATATTAAGCTTTATCTATGATCAATTAAGGTCAATTATTTTGCATAAATCCTATAATAAATAATATGCCCAACTACATATGAAAACATTTGTTGAAAAATAATCATTACAGATAAATTATCTCCTCCCCCCAAGAATAGAAAAACAGACGAGTCTTCATTTAAGTACTTAATCATTTTTAAATACAGAAATATATTCAAGTAGTATAACCATATCATAATCCTAATTTCTCTGGCAAACTATTTAGTTAACTACTTGTAAAAGTAATTTTAAATCATAATCAAAACATGACAGGATGAACAACAGATGTGCAGATGGTAGTAATTATAATATTTAATAAAATAATATGAACAAATATTCAATTATTGAATATTTTCTCGAGTTAAAAGTTGTCCGAGGCAACTGCACTAAACAAATATAAGTTGTTAATATCAAGTTGTATAAAAATGATTGAAATAGAATTACACTTTTTCATGAATGCAATTTTTAACTGTAAATTTTTTAAGGAGATTATCATTTTCATTACTAAGGATATTAAAGCTTTATCCATGATCAATTTAAGGTCAATTATTTTGCACAAATCCTATAATAAATAATATGCCCAACTACATGTGAAAACATTTGTTGGAAAATAATCATTACAGATAAATTGTTTCTTCCCCTTGAAGAATAGAAAAACAGATGAGTCCTCAATTAAGTACCTAATCATTTTTAAATACAGAAGTAAATAATTTCAAAAAATATAACCATATATCATCTATATATTAATACGTGAAGAAAAAACTTTGTACCCCCTTTTTAAGCACATTGCGAGCACGGAGGAGTGCGAGAATTGGCATAGTTAAAGTTCATATGGAGAAGTTACGCAGAAAGATAAAATTTATGTATAATATGTGTTACAAATACATTAAATTAAATAAAATAAAACATTCATTGTTTACGTTCACACACAATAAAAAATTAGCGGAGTGAATGATTTGTAATTGATTTAATCCCCCTGCAGTGAAATCCACTCCAATAGGGAGTTTATTTAGATTATTTATAAAAAAAACTCTTCGGAGTGAAATACAAAATGCGGATGATTTAAATCTGTCAATGTCAAACACATATTAGTCTGTGGTCAAACAGTCACACAGAGTAGAGAATATCGCTAAAGAATTTATATATAATATGTACGTATTACAAATACATTAAACTAAATGAAATAAAACATGCATTGTTTACTTTGTACATACATTGTATATTTTGTCAAATAGATATCAATATATAGATTGCTCAATATACATCTGTTGTAAAAAGAAAATTGTGCAGCAGCAATAGAATAAAATTCAAAATTCATTCATAATAGAACACAATCCAAAAAAATTATATGCGATGATTATAGAGGTATACTTTTTGACAAAAGAACCTCAATAACATTCAAACTTAAAAATTTAATGAATTGCGGTCAAATTTCGACCACTGGTCGACTTCTAGTAATCATTATTGCTCTGGAAAACTATTTAGTTTACTTTCAGAAGTAATTTCAAATCATAATCAAAACATGACACGATGAGCAACAGATGTACAGATGGTAGTATTTAATAAAATAATATAAACAAATATTCATGTATTGAACATTTCCTCATTTTTTCAGTTAAAAGTTTTCTGAGGCAACTGAAGTAGAGAAATATAAAGTTGTATAAAAATAACTGAAATAGAATTATGCCTTACATGAATGCCAATTTTTTTCATGGTAAATTTCTTAAGGACATTCTTTTCATTAGTAAGGATATTAAGCTTTATCCATGATCAATTTAAAGATAATTATTTTGCATGAATCCTATAATAAATAATATGCCCAACTACATATGAAAACATTGTAAAATAGTCATTATAGATAAAGTATCTCCCCCCCCTCAAGAATAGGAAAATAGATGTCTTCATTTAAGTACTTAATCATTTTTAAATACAGAAATAAATAATTTCAAGAAGTATAACCATATATTACAATCCTAATTGTCCTGGCAATCTATTTAGTTAACTACTTTTAGAAGGAAACTGTTTAGAGGTAATTTCAAATCATTATCAAAACATGACATGATGAACAACAGATAGTAATATTAAATATTATATTTAATAAATATATTTAATAAAATAATATTAACAGATAGTTATTTATTGAACATTTTCACAATGTAAAAGATAATAATGAATATTATTCAAAAAGTTATCTGAGGCAACTGCACTAAACAAATATAAAGTTGAATTAGAGTAACTGAAATAGAATTATACTTTTACGTGAATGCGATCTTTAATTGTAGATTTACATTTTCATTAGTAAGGATATTTAGCTTTACTGATTCATGGTCAATTATTTTTTATAAATACTATAGGGATATTCGCTGTGAAAACTGTTATGTCAATTTAAAAACGGAAATTTTTATAAAATGCTGGATTGCTTTAGTTTTAGGATGCAAGACCTTACCTTATATTTTAATAAATAGACTTGAAAATCTATACCCACAATGTCTTAAAAATTATTTAATAAGATTTTTTTGAAAATTAAAGGTGCGATTGAAATAACAGTTATTTGGAATAGATATTTAAAAATAGCAATAGCAAAAATATTTGTAACTCAAAAAATCGTGGATTATACATCCCTAGCTCCATGACCAGTATTCAAAAGGTTACGCCTGAGCGGCGCGTTGTTGTTGTACGCTTACATGCTGGCGTGAAAAAAGGGCAGATAGGAATGCGCACAAAGCTTAAGTACCCAGAAAAGGGAATTTTCCCGGAAAAGGCACGTGACTCGAGAAGAAAGTTGTAGTGCGCTTATTACGATAGAAGTAGAAGTAATTAAAATGAGGTGTCGTTAAAAGTGATTTAAGAATTAAAGAAGTTAAAAAATTAAAATATCACATATATTTATTTATATATCTTGTTCAAATTTTGCAATCGATTTTAAACTAACTTCCCGATGAGCTGGAGACTTGAAACTTTAAACATAGATCAGAACTAGATGACAATACAATATTAATTCGCTTTCTTGTCTGTATGTTTGTCCGTTTGTCTGTCATTTCATATTTTGCATGACGCATGCGCAGTACATTTTTCATTATATCTCGAAAACTATTAATATTACAGACTTGATTCTTGGGTATATGTGTGGCGCATGTGGGGGTGTATGTCGCACACATCAGAAGGTGCTGCTGCTACTGTGATGAATAAAACAATTTATTTAATACAAACAACAATATTAAAAATCGGGATGTCATGACGTCAAGGTGTTAGGGTAGCGCCATGGACTCCAAAATACAGGTAAGAAGAGAACATCAATGAAGGAACCGGGTGTAGATAACCTGGAAGGAAAAGGCAAAAGAGAGAAAGAGTTCTCAGTTGAACGTCCTTATATACTCCGCTGGCAGTCAAGTCTTTAAGTTGCCACAAGCTGGTTTACAATAATGCCGAGGTAGGCACGACGAACATCAGCAGCATGGTGGTCAGAGTCAAGGTCCGAATCCTTTGATTCGAATCTGCTACACATTCCCCCATCAGTCTCACATCTTAAGGTGGGAGACGAAAACGCACTTTACGACCGTACTTAGTCGTATATGGAAGATTTGAACTGGTCGTGTCGGACAGTAGGACAGCAGGTTTCAACCTGTCCACACTGATGACTTTCTCTTGACCGTTCACCAGTACTACAAAATTCTTGTCCTGTCGCTTTTTGACGGGAAAAGGACCTTCAAATGGCGTTGCCAAAGCCCTTTTTATAGGTTCCCTCTTGACAAACACATGAGAACAAGTCTGCAGATCTTTCGGCATGTAGACTGCTTTCAGTCCGTGATGCACTGGATCTGAAGGTTTAAGTGCTCGCATGAGCTCCTGCAGACGAGACAAGTAATCCGGTAAAGGGATCCCTATATTACTGTCGACAAAGAATTGGCCTGGTACTCTCAAATTAGTACCATAGGCGAGTTCCGCTGCTGTTGCGTTAATGTCTTCTCGTAAAACTGTACGAAGACCCAAAAGTGCTAGAGGCAATGCTTCAAACCAAGTTTGCTTACTGCACATCAAGGCCTGCTTTAGAGGTCTGTGCATCCGTTCAACCATTCCATTCGAACTTGGGTGAAAAGCAGCAGTTCTAACGCACTGGACACCAAACATTCTTGTCAGCATCTAAAAAATACCAGATTCAAATTGCCCACCCTGATCACATGCGACTCTCTGAGGTAAACCAAAGCGAGAAATCCAATTGAACATGAAAGCAATTGCTACAGTTTCCGCTTTTGCATCCAACAAAGGAACCAACGTGTAAAACGATCAACCATAGTCAAGCAATACCTAAATCCCCCAGAGATCGGTAAAGGACCTATCAGATCCAGGTGTACATGTGCAAATCTAGCATCAGGTGGCAAAAACTGAGATACTGGAGCCTTTGTGTATTGATGTACCTTACTCTTCTGACACGGAATGCAAGCTCGACACCAATTAGTTATGTCCTTGTTCTGGTGAGGCCAACAATATCTGCTTGCAATTAAGGCTTTTGTGGCACGTATACCAGGATGCGACATGTTATGTAAACTATCGAAAATTTTCCTGCGAAGTTCCCCAGGTACATAGAATCGATTAGATTCCGAGTTCACATTACAATATAGTGATCTCAGAATCGGGCATTTGCACTTTCACTAGGTCTCCAGAAAACTTAATTTTACCTTCTAAGATGCCCTTTAATTCAGGATCTGAATTTTGGCTACTTTCCCATAACTTTAGATCAGCAAGTGACGAAAACTGAATTTCGCAAACTCGTGATAAACTATCAGCCACGACATTTTCCTTTCCTGGCACGTATCTAATATCCGTGGTAAATTGCGAAATAAAATCCAGTTGTCGCAAACGTCTAGGTGAACACTTATCGCTATTCTGCCTAAATGCGTAAGTTAATGGTTTGTGGTCAACATATAAAGCGAATGGACGAGCTTCCAACATGTGACGGAAATATTGAATCGCAGAATACGCCGCCAAGATCTCGCGATCGTAAGCTGAATATTTGGCTTGTGTAGGGGTTAACTTTTTTGAAAAAAATCCTAAAGGTTTAGGACCTTTCGGAGTAATTTCATTTAAAACACCTCCCATAGCAAAGTCACTGCAATCTGTAACTAAAGCCAATTTCGCATCAGTCGAAGGATGAGATAACAACGTTGCGTCAGCCAAGCACTTTTTATTTTGTCAAAACTTGCATCGGTTTCGGGATTCCATTTAATCTTGGTCTTATCCCTTTTTTTCGAACCAACAAGATAAGCATTCAAAGGTGCAAGAATTTCAGCAATTTTAGGAATGAACCTGTGATAAAAATTGACCATTCCCAAGAAACTCCTCAACTGACTAACAGTTTTGGGTTTTGGAAATTCCTGAATTGCCTTAACTTTAGTAGACATGGGAAGAATACCTTCACTATTTATAGTGTGTCCCAGATAATTAACCTGCGGTTTACCAAATTCACATTTCGATTCGTTGATGGTAATCCCGAAGTCAACGAAACGTTTGAATATCTGTTCCAGGTGTTGCGTATGCTCCGTTTTATCCTTACTAAACACCAAAATATCATCTATGTACGCGAAAAAAAAATCAAATCCGTATAAAACTTCATTTATAAATCTTTGGAATGTTTGGGCGGCCGAACATAAACCAAAGTTCAAATGAGGAAACTCAAACAAACCAAATGGTGTAATAATTGCGGTTCTCAATATCATCTGGATTTACCGGGATTTGATGATACGCACGAACGAGATCAATTTTTGAAAAAAAATATTTTTCCCTTTCAAATAATGTGAAAAATCTTGTAAATGTGGTACGGAATATTTGCCCTGTTTAGTCACTCTGTTAAGCGCCCTATAATCTCCTGTAGGTCGCCAGTCTGTGGAACCTTTAGGGACCATATGAAGTGGGCTTGCCCAGTTACTACGCGATGGACGGCGAATTCCCTTTTCCAGCATATACTCAAATTCCTGTTTCGCTACCTTCAATTGAGCAGGATGTAATCTACGTGCTCGTGCAGTTACTGGCGGACCATTCGTGGGAATAAAATGCAAAGTATTATGTTTAATTGCTTTAGGAAATGTAGAATTTAGTTTAGTTATTCCCTTGTAACGATTTAATAACTCATGGTACTCGCTGTTACCCGATATTGTTTTCACATTTGGAATCTCAGAAAAGCCAGCTCGACCCATATATTTAAAATTAGTAATAGGATCCAAAAGACACCGCTTTTTAAGATCAACTAACAAACCAAATTTCTGCAAAAAAATCAGCACCTATTATTGGTTTCGTGATGTCCGCGATCACGAATGGCCATTGCAATTTTCTTTGCAATCCCAGATCGAGACTCAATAGCTTCGAACCAAATATTTTTATATGGGAGCTGTTTGCTGCAAAAAGTGTGGTACCCTGCAATTTCACCACTTCGTTCAAATAAGATTTCGGATAGCACGATACATCGCTACCTGTATCAACCAAAAATTGTGTTTTAGTAATCATATCTTGTACATATAACCTGCGACCATAAACCAGGGTTTCAGAAGCGACTGATATCTCTGAAGGTTTTACGCCGTTATTCTGAAAACTACACGGTTTTATGCATTTATGGGCTCTATCCCCAAATTTATAATGATAGAAACAAAGCCGTTTATTCCGCTCTCGAGACTTAGAACGGGATCTAGTATACCTTTTCTTAGCATTAAGAGATGCAAAGCGTGCATTTAACGTTTCGACTTGTTTTGAAAGCTCCGAAATTTGTAGTTTCATTTCCCTTAACTCTGAAGTACAATATTCCAGTTTACTCGCTTTTACGGCTGCAACTTCCCCCAAATTATATTCGTGCATACGATCTGCCATTTCGGCGAATTCAGACAAAGATTCCGAACTAATGCTCAAAATTGTCCGAATATTAACAGGAAGTCGATTAAGCCAAAGGTTTTTTAAAAATGCATCGTCTACCAGTCCTTCACTCAACTCTTGCATTTGACGCAGTAATGAGGACGGCTTTCTATCTCCCAAATCCAGGTCTTCAAGTAATGCTCTAACCTTCTTGTTTTGCGAAACCTCAAATTCTGATAAAAGTCTATTTTTAAGCGCGGTATACGGGTTGTCTATAGGTGGGGTATACAGTAAGTCGCTGACATGGGTCAAGGTTTGAGGATCAAGTGCTGCAACTAAAGTGTCAAATTTAGTTTGTTCGCTCACTATTCCAGCAATCCTAAAATTAGCCTCAATTTGCGCGAAATATAATTTTACATTATTCGCCCAAAATGCAGGAACCCTGACTGCTACTCTGCTGCAACTAAAAAAATTACCATCCTGAGGTGGCTTCAAATTCTCAGAATCGCCATCGGCGTTTTCCGATTTATCCTCTTTTTCAGACATTTCACCGCAATGTGCGATACTGTGAGCAAGATCCTTTCATCAACACCTTAAGAGTGTCCACAAAACTCACTATTAAGCACCAATATAAAATCAAACTAAACCTCAGAAGAGTCGGCATGCAAGCAAGAAGTAAAGCAATTGAATTGATCTTACCCTCACAAAAGGAAGTAGTCTTTTTACCAGTGATATACACTATATGCCCAAAAGTATCCGGACACTTGCAGATTTTCACCTTTTTTAGAATTTCTCCGGAATGGTTTAACCGACTGCCTTTAAACTCTGGACATGTAAAGAATAGACAATAACTCACATTTTACATTGAAGATTCGGTCCTGAGGGCAATTAGGGGGCCGTCTACAAATTGATGAAGACAAAAACGTTTTTGGCCCACCCCACTTCACAGAATACTGATAACAAGATGAAACTTTCAGAAACAGTAATGTTTAATGTGCATAATATTTACAGGAATTTTTGTAAACTCAGCGCAAATATTTGGGAAGATATAACGGTTTTCTTAAAAAATCTCAAATTTTCCCATCTGGTTTTTGCTTATAACATGCAGAGTTTTCTGTTATATTATACGAAACTT
>BGPR01035155.1:4794-16115 GCA_013235015.1 Araneus ventricosus
ATATATATATATATATATATATATATATATATATATATATATATAATTCAAAGTCTTACATGAATATGCCTTACCTTTTACGCAACTTTGATGTTGAAAAAGCCTGAATATTTGGCCATTATTGCTAAAATTATGATACTATAAATAATTGAAAACAGCCGTTACTAGAACGGGTTTTTGTTCGTAATTAGATCATGTATATGAAAATTGAAATTAAACATTTTTTCTACGTTTTAGAAAGGAATAGAGTAAAATATTCTTCAATTATCAGGACTTAGAATTGCTTATCAAGCTTTTGACATTAATAACAAAAAAAGCAGTGTATTTTTCAATTCCTACTATTAGTTCACACTCTCCCTATATATATTTATATATCTTGTTCAAATTTTTGATAGTTAATAAAATAATTTTTATTCATCCACTCAAGTTCAAATACATTTTTAAAAACTTGTAGTGGGTGACACTTGATGTTAATACAGTTATTCAAATATTGATTCATTAATTAAATTGAATTAATTAGTTTTATTTATTAGAGCCTCGCACAGGCTACGATCATGGTGTAGGGATAAGAAATGCGGAAAGGGACTCGGTGGCGCAACGGTAGCGCGTCTGACTCCAGATCAGAAGGCTGCGTGTTCAAATCACGTCCCGGTCAAGAGATTTATTCAAGACGTATCATTTTTGCACTTAATTTATATTCTGAAAAATATCTCTTGTTGGCAATTGCATCCAAAAATGTTTAGTTCAACCGTTTGAATGGATAAATTTAGGTCTATTTTTTTCTTCGATTCTTCCTACTATTAATTCACACTCTCCCTATATATATTTATATATCTTGTTCAAATTTTCAATCGTTAATAAAATACTTTTTATTCATCCACTCAAGTTCAAATATATTTTTTAAACTTGTAGTGGATGACACTTGATGTTAATACAGTTTTTTCAAATATTAATTCATTAATTAAATTTAATTAATTAATTTTAGTTTCATATGGGAAGAAAAAATTTCTAAAATAAAATTTTTCTTTGTTGACCTAAGTAGGAATTAACTTTTTTTTTATATTACTTGTTTATAAGTGTAATGGTTTGTATGAAACAATGGAGATATTAGGTATTAGAAAAATGCATATTTCTTATATAATAATTCTAAATTATAGAAATGAATGACTTAGTTCACTATTAAAATTATCTACTTATTCTTTAAAGATTGAATTTTAATTGTTATTTCAGCAACAACGAAACATCAGTGTATTAGAGAGGGAGAATAAAAAAGTTCAATAGTGTTTACATTGCTTTATTTGTTAATAGACCTGTTTTCTCGACCGCAATCAACAAAAAAGTATAGAAAATAGTACAGTCTTCATGTAACCACATTTGACACATGATGCAAAGAAGCCAATCACACTTCTTAGTTTTGTGGTAATTTTCTGAACATTCCTTGCAAAGAACGTCTGCTTCACATGTGTGATCCAACTGTTCATTGTTATCATCTTGACTTGCATCTTTCTTCGCCTTCTTACTTTTTATTTTTCCCATTTTCTCCTTTGGTGTAGTAAACTTGATACTGTTTAAACATTCATCAATGTGTAATGAACTGTTATGGGATTCTCCACTTGATTCAAAATGAAATTTTCTCTTGGTTGTTTTGTCATCTTTTTTGCTAATTTTCTTACATTTTTGGAATATTTTCACTAAATTTACTTTAAGCGCATTCCTATTGTCAATAGAAGTTAAGAGTACTCCTGTTTTCTTAATTCTTTGCTTTGCTGTGACCTGGCTAAGTCTCGGAATAGGAAAGATTTTATATAGGTGTTTGTTAGGTGATAGTGGTTTTACACTGCTAGTTCCAGGTTCTGCAGGCTGTAAATTGATTTGAGATGTGTTGATTAGTACTTTACTTGATGAATTTGATTCTTCTTGTGTCGTGTTTTCTGGTACGGGCACTTCACTATCCGCCTAATGAATAAAACAAATTATTTGGGAGAGCGTTGTTGTTAAGAGGGAAGATGCCAGTGACCCTAAAGCTCCAAGAAGCATTGCCAACAGTTGCCGATTTGTTCCAAGCATCGCAGATTAAAGACCCTACCTGATACCGAGTCAAATTTGCGCCGAATGCTGCTCAACCCAAATAGTTCAGTAACATAATAAAATAAGACACGGATAGATAAATTTCAATTTTATTAACCCTCTGAAAGCCACAGTGCTTGGAAATCTATTTCTTTTAAAACCCAGAACGGCCGAAGACAGAAATGAAAGTAGGTAAACATTTCCCTCCCACTTCTGTTAATCAAGAGGTCATTTGCGCCGTGGGGTGTTCTTTTACCGTCTCCTTTATCATATCCAAACCCTTGCTGACTGAATAGGGGTCGTTTACAAATTGTGATAAAACTCTTTGTAATAAAATTGTGATGATTGTGAATTTCAGTAAAATATTTTCTAAAAGCTTTATTTTTTACTGCTGTATATGATTATAACAGTAAAAGACAAATTTGATGCGAAAACATGATATTAGATTTTAATGAGCATGAAGGTACCATTTTAAAATCATTGCTGCGTGAGAAAAATTTGATCATTTATGAGTTGTATTTTTTTTTTATCTCAAGAATGTACTAATCTAAATAACTCACTGTAAGCAAGTAATATATTAAATTTATTAAAACCTAAAATAATTTTCATTTATTTAATTATAAAGAAATTTATTTCCAGAGCAATTACTCCGATTTATTTATTAGTATCTAAAAGAGAAAAAAAGTTCAAAAGTTGGAAACTATCATTAAGATAAACGTATAAAAAGCAAAATTATTTCCAGATTAAATAAATAAAAATTTCTGAATTTAAAATTACAAAGCAGAACAAAAAAGGCGACACCGGACAGAGAATATTTACTTGGGCATGATATTCTCTTTTTAGGAGAAACTTACTATTTATAAATATTGTTGGTATACTTCTAAAAGTAACGAAGTCAAAGCCTGTCCTTTTCCTTACAAATACCTTTTGAAGGCGCGCGATTGTTATTAAACACAAAAAGTAATTGCTACGAAGAAAAGAAAAATGTCGAATTTTAATGAATGTAACAATTAAACCCTGGGTATTCTAATCAACGGGAACTTTTTTAATTGCATTATTGTTTTAAAAATTACATTTTCTGACTTGAACAGCACTCTGAATATCTAATATCTGCCAATATTCAAATAATCTGTAAGATTTTGTTGAAGTACGAATATTTAATTCATTCCAATTTTAATTTAGACGGTTTAAAGTATTGTAGGAAAAAGATTTAGCTTTGGAAGATAGTTTATATTGTTACAAACACAATTTGCTAAAAAAATCAATGGATTTTATATTTTATCAGTAAGACTTTTTTTAAAGTACGAATATTTAAGTCATTATATTCATAATTAAGACTAAAATACTGTTTGGAAAAATAAATACTACAAACGCAATTTTTATTTTTTAAAAATCAGCACATTTTGTTTACATACTTTCCGATATTGGTTTTATAATAATATACATTAAAAAATGTCCGCTCTGAAATTCATTAAAACTGAATAGAATTCATCAATATCAGCAAACGATATTTTGTCAATTTATTCCTGATATAAAACTTCCCAATATTCAGGCATTTAAGCAGTTAGCAAGCAGAAAGAGTAACGTAAATTAAGCATCTGCCCTCGAACACTTACTAGAGACATCAATCAAGAGTGACAGTGGGAGGGGAAACAACCATTGTTAACAAGATAAGATTGCTCCGCACTTTTTCGTACCCTTTTGGAAAGGGGAAGGAAATAAGCATGCGACACTTTGGCCTCTCGGCCGTTTGTCTGGCAGTTTGCATGACGGGCCGGTAAAGCCGTTGTGGCAGTCATAGGGTTTTAATCACGGCATCCCGTAAAAAAGAAACTGCGGCGTGTATATCGGATCGCATTGCGGTATGTATCCCATTTTGTACGGTACAGACGCCGCACATCATAGTTGCCTACCCTCGCAAAGGAAAATGGCGTACCCATATCCACAGTACTCTATACAGACCCTACACTTAGTTTTGACTTCGAAATCATGCATGGATTTAGTAATTAGCGCCTAAAACGTATTTAAGAATAAGATGTTTAAAAGTTTGGATAGTGAAACCATACGCTTACCTCAAAATAATGATTGTACAGCTAAAAGTAATCATCGAATTGGGATTCACGCTGTAAACTGGTTAAAGAAATCTCATTGCTTACCTATACAGCGCGTCTGACTGCCATCTATCGATAATTACAAGAAATACAAGGTGTGCGGCATCTATCCCGGATGCGGCGATTCTCCCGGAGTTACCCTATGTTTCATAAAGACACGGATTTTAATAATAGACCTATTAACCTTCATTTTCATAATCTAACAAATATGTAAATCGTGTAGAGCCCTCACTAGAGCTAGAGTCCGGGCCTCGAAAACGGAGATTTGTGGGTTCGAGTTGAGGCTCTATCGAACACCTAAAACAATTGTAGACCTCAGGCATGTTAAATCTTCCGCGCAATCAAACATTCTCACACTGATTCCTCCTGAGATTTAGGGAATCATGGTGCCGAAACTGGTGTTATTCTGTTCGTTTAATATGTTTCGAAGTGTCCTCCTAAATGTTTATCGTTTTTACTCACTTTTTGATGTTCCAGAGCTGTTGAATTTGCTACACTTGTGTATTATACATGAAAATACACTATTTTAAAATTTCATAAATTAATTAAATTTTGTTTAAATAACAGCAGAGAAAATTTAATACAAAATCCCATAATATTTATAGTAATGAACCAAATTAAATTAAAGTTTAAATAAGAAATAGAAAATAATTAAATAAAAAATTCTACAGAAATAAATATGTGTTTTTAAAACTTAATTTCGTTTCATTCATTTTAACAAACGTGAATTCTTTCTATCGAAAAGGCAATGCCTATACTGTGATTTTTAAAATCGTGAGTTTAAAATTTCAGTTTTGTCTTCAGAAAAAGTAATGAATGCGTAAAGAATACATAATGCGCAATAATATACAATAAAATAAATTTTTAAAAAGTTATATAGTTGCTTCCAGCTTTTATGCAGAAATGATATTCTTCAAATAATATCTCAAAGCTTATTGCGATATTAATGATGAAGAATGATATTTTAAAGTCGAAAAATTAATATTAATTCCTGATTTGTAATGCTGGGGTTTTTCCGAAGAAAAACGAGTTTTTAATCATTTTGTGATTGTATTTCCAAATGGCAATTATTACGTTTCCTAAAAAATACAATTTTTTTATTTTACTGAAAATATGGAAAACAAGATTTGCGTAAGCAACTTAAATATGAAAGGTGAAAAGCGTAATAAGTTTCGAAAATCATTATCATTTTTCATGAAGGTGTTCTAGAATTTCGCACATTAAATTTATGCGAGTTGTTCAAATAAAACTTCAGCAGTGCAAATCATTTCAAAATTGTTTCGTATAATAATGAATGCTAGAATTTGTTTTTTAAATATCATGCATAATGGAAAAGCGGTAAACATGAACTCATTGAATTTGAAGTAAATGTAATATCTAAAAAAAATCAGGAAAAGTCAGGAAAAATGTTATTAAATTTTGCATACAGACTTACCAAAATTCAGCGAATGTTACTTTTTTGTATAATTATGATTTGCTTTTAAAATAGATTCTTTAAATTAGTTTATAATTTTCTAGAAGTAAAATCAGTCATAACATGGGAATCTTAAATAAATTGGTTAAGTTTAATGAGCTGAAAATGTTTGGAGTAATAATATATGTAACTTGTTGACCAGGTAATCTTCTTAAATGTCATGTTTCGAGTTCCTAAATTGGAGGGATTTTCATTAAAGGCTTTTGAATGGTAGGATGTAATTTGGAAATATCGATCCGAAAGTAATTTCTTGTATGTTTGCAGCAGCTGTGTGAAAAATGAGTCTGAAATCGATTAAAATTTAAGATTTTAAACGAATAACACTTAATTTTCGAAATTCTTGGTAATGAAAGAATTCATCTTCTAGTGGTTTCTCACATTTATACCAGAAGATCAGATGTATCTAATGCCTATAATTTACAAGAAATTACGACTAAAATTACGATTTAAATAACAAAAAGTTATTAAAATTTTAATTAAATGATTTGCATCTTAAATTATTACAGTTAAATAGATAAAGAATTGAAATTATGACATGTAAAACATGAAGTCATTCCTTTGGTATTTATGCATGTATCCTCGCTGTGACATCAAAATATCGTATGTCGAAAACGGCACATAATCAAACCACACGAAATTTTGAGCTAACAGATGATATCACTAGCGACATATGGCACTTTGTGACAATATACAGTCGGACTTCTATTTAACGAACCTCTATTTTGCGAACTTTTTCTTGGAACCAAGAACATTTTGCGTATTTCTTCGTAAAATAACCTCCAAATAGCGAAGTGCATTCTCTATTTAACGAACTTTTTCTTGTGATCCAATATTTTTTTCTCCCTATTTCTCAACATATTTCTAAACATTTCAAACTTATTCTTTCTTTCAACACATTTTATGGTGAGCAATGACCTTGAAGCTGGAAAATGTCAAAGCGAAAGTTCTTGAGCATCGAAGAAAAAAATTTAATTCTTCATGAGGTAGATAAAGGCGTGATAAAAAACGGACATTGCTTTAAAATTTGGTATACCTCCAAACAGCTCATCAACCGTAATAAAAATATCGTTATAAGATATAAAATTATGATTCATCGAATTCTTGTTCAAAACGTTTAAAAGCATGTGTCTATGAAGATGTGGATGAGGCAGTTTTGAAGTCGACAGTAAGAAAAATAAAAAGAATACAGCAATGAATTGCAATGAAGATGAAGATGATGAAAATGGAAATGATCATGATGCAGAAATCAAGAAACCTTCGTATGTTGAAATGCTAAAAATCATTAATTTTATTAAATTATTTTTTTAATTGAAAATACAGTGTATTCCCGGACAATGTTTTGTTTTATTCTTGTTTTCATTACAGATTTCTTTTTGATGGGTAAAATATATAAAACAAATAGATATTAATTTACAAAATAAAGTGTGATTAATTACTTTTTAATAATATTTAGTGTTTATGAATTTAAAATCTGTTTTGTGTAGCTTAAAATATTTTAAAAGGTGAATCTCTATTTAACGAATTTTCCATATAACGAACTTTTTTTCGGGATTTAGCGATTTCGTTAAATAGAGGTCCGACTGTACAATAATTACATATCACATACAATGGTTTGAGAGCAGTTGTAGCTAACTTATAAACGTGTTTTGCATCAATAGAACGTTTTGTCAAATTTGACATGCGACATTTTCATAAAACGATGACAGTATATCATTCTCGTAATGCTATGCTAAAAAGTACACTGTGTACTGGAACCTCGGTTGCAAATTTTCAAAGTTGGTCAATCATAAACAAAGAAGTAATTTTTACAATAGCACATGGCGCTGTAAACACGAAGGACGACGCTACAAGGGCTCTTAATGAATTAAGTAAAACTACAGAATACTCCAGATGTAGTATACAGCACAGATTTAATGAAATGCAAATTAAAAACAGCATAGCAACACAGATACGCGAATAACAATTATATAATTTATATGCAGCATAACTGACCATACTCTGTGTATTGGGCCATTTGCGTGTTAAATCATACGTAGCGGTCATATGTCACCGCGTTGGTGTGTTGCGGAAGTTTGGAGAGGGGGTGCCAGCTCAGGTGTCGTCTTCCTTATCTGACAGCGGTTCAAAAGTACGAGGTTCGTCCCAAAATAGCCCTGGTATTGCTTCAAAACGGGACATTAATAAAACTAAACTAAACTAAACTAAACCAAACTCAACTCAAATAAACATAAGCAACAGATACAACGGTAGCTAGGACGCAGTATCAATAACAAACGTTTGAAGTATATAAAGTAAGTGTTCAAGGGACTTCCATCTGAAGATATAAACGGTTCGAATTTCAAATATAAGGATAAGAAGTCACCAGATACGTAAGCGGGTTCTCGCTTCCCAGAAGAGCATAATCATATGATGTAGTGATGTTGGCTACATTTCTGATGACGGGAAGTACCTCGTATTAAAAGTGCTGGTGCATGATGTCCATTTTGTATCTCATCATAGTAATTGTGTTACTATTCTCTTCGATCCGGTCATTTAGTGACCCGGAAACCTAGGCATGTCGGGGAAGATCATTGATGGTATTTATAAGTAAATGCTGTTCCGAATAATAAGAATTCATGTAAAGTACTATACGTATAGTTCAAAAGCTTCCTGCAAATTTTAATGTTATTTTATAAATTACCACTGTGTGCATTAAATTCTCAAATTAAAGCATTTATAAACATCACTGGTAAATTCATGATTTGCATTCTATTTTTGTTAATGAGCCGTTGCAATTTTTGCACAAATCTTTTTGTAGATGCTGCCGACTCTCCGAACGAAACAACAACATGCTGGCATAAGATAACAAAGGAATTTCTTAACATACAATTGAGGATTTAACGATTATCTGAACAATGAAATTCTGCCCAAAGTCATTTGCTGAACTTTGTTTCCTGAGATAAAATATTGCACCTAATATTTGAAGTTCTCTTTCAGTACCCAAATGCATACCCTTCGATCCACAAAAATAAACTATCTGCAGGAATTCCTTATGTCACTTATCCTCTGAATGAATCATTTGTTGAAGCAGAAACTTTTCAAAGCCCTTCTATTATCCGAGAAAGTTATTTGAAAGGATGTGGGGTTATTATAAAAGTTTGTGGGATGCTCTGATTCCTTTTCTTGGAATGTGCTTTTTTCCTTTTCATATTCCCAGAACACTCAAAACTTAAAACATGTATCAGAGAAAAACCCGATTTTGTTAAGGATAAGATGGTTCCATATAATAACAGTGTATGAAAAGGAATGTGGCGCTAACAATATAATGCGATTTTTTAAGGTAAGTATCATGGCGAATTTAAATATAAAAGCTAAAAATGTGCCGTCAGAGATCATAGTATATTAAATCCTATAATTCGAACATGATTATTCGAATTTATAGTTAATTTTAACTGAATATTGAGAGCTTTATAGTAAAATATGAAGATATATATAAAAGATAAGATGAAATATAATAAAGTATATATGGTAATGCTGGTTAATATTATTTTTTAATCCTCTATTGGGCCAATTATTTTAGCCTAAAATCTTTCTGAGAAATAAAGCAGTTGTTAAAAGTAACAACCATTCTCGTAACTTATTTTTAAGCAGGCAGTGGTCTTATGGAAGTCTAGAATTAAAAATAATTTTTTTAATACCTAATAATGAAGATGAACAGTAGATGGCAGCACAAGTTTCAGTCATCAATTCTGGTTCATTTTATGCACGAATAAGCTTCGCTTTCAATCATCAAAATCGTTTTAAATCATCTTCGTTTTCAAAAACGATAGTATTGCGAAAGGTTTAAAGTACATTAAATTTAAACTATTAATATATAATTTAAACTTTCAAATTAGAAGTAAATTTGCACACAGGGCTTAAAAAAATAGAGAAATATTTCTGAATTATCTCATTGGGAAATGGACATAAATAGAGCATTAAAGAACGTAAAGTAAAACAGTAGCTTGAAGGTTAATGCAAAGCAGATTCTGTTTATTTAAGGGTTGAGATCTTACTTGTTTGCTGCCGTTTGAACCATACAATTATCATTTGTATGCCGCTTGGGAAGTATTATTGTCACCTAAATTTGGTCAAACTTGTCTTAACAATTATCTTGTCTTATCAATAATCTTGTCTTATCAATTTCATCACCGTCAAATTAAGATTTTTTTTATCACTATGTAATTTAGCAGAAAAATCTCATGCCCTCTAAGCCATTTGTTTAAAATTAATAAGCCCTAAATTTGTTTGGATTTTTCTACTGATTAATTAGACAAGTTCTGTTTTGAGAAAGTGTTGTCATATTGAATGAACAAAGTGCCCCATGATGATCTTCCTATCAAAATTGAACTTACCCGCTTTTATAATGATGTTTTTTTTTATAATTTTTTAAATCTTGGTTGCCATTGTAAAAGGGAATACTCTCATTTTCTCTCAAAACTTTTTTTCCTTTATGAAGCTTAAGTTTTTTTTAATTTTTTTAAAAGCTAAACATATTCCTTTCTAAAACCCGATTTTGTAAAAGCGTTCACTTTCATTTTTTAAAAAACATCTCCACACGTGAGAAGTTTATGGATTCCACGTTATCTTTGTATCAAATCTTCTTCCTTATTAATGAATATATTTTAGTTTATCAATTTAAAAATACGATATTTTGATGCAAATGTGACGAACAGGAAAGACGGTTAAGTCGTTGAGATTGCAGAATAGGAGAACAAGGCTCGTATTGATTATTTACAAAATTGACGTTTTATTCGCCATCTTGACACCTATATAAACAGAAAGGTACATCCTGATAGTTTGGGTGAAATCCACGATAGACTCAACCGAGTGAGTCGCTGTTGCCCGACATGTAGAATATCTTATTATCATCAGCCCTACCAAAATAGAATCCTGCAGAATGTGGGAGCTCAGTTATAAGCAAGGTTGGAGCTCGTATTACACTGTCAGTAGGATGATGTTTCTGATATTGTTAATTAGTTTCCGAACGCCTTATAATATTTTATTCCATTTATTGTTATTATTTAAGGGGACATAAGACTCTTAAACCTCAAAAAAAGGGGAAAACTGTTTGCAAATGTGTGTACTATAAGAGAAAGATTAAAATATCTATTATTTCTCTTATAGTCCACATATTTCCAAACCTTTATATCGGTATGCATTTATTTGAGAGAGTAATAAATATGGGTATAATTTTTTGGAAAAATAAAAGAGATTGTCACCTTGTGAGCATGATTACGGATAAAATATTGGTTTAAACACAATATTTTGGGTATATAAGATCCAACCAGTCTATTTAAGAAACTGAACCACAATTTATTAACAATTAAATTTAATTTCTATTTTATATACCAATTTAAGATAAAATGTTAAAAATAGTTAACATTTCAAATTTTCTTACCCCAAAAAACTTCTTTGGAGAAAATATGTACAAAAACTGTGATTCAATTTGTGGAACATAGGACAATACATATTCAATAAAAATTTTATACAAAAAATATTCAATAGTTCTTGAGATATTGTGCGCGCAATATAAAAAAAAACATCTTGAGATATAGCGCTTTAATGGTCATTTTCAATGTTTCATAACATTCATAATTAAGCGAATTATTTAACGCGTATTGTCTTAAATTTTTTCAGAAAAGATTGGG
>BGPR01035156.1:0-16115 GCA_013235015.1 Araneus ventricosus
CATCCTAATATATCCGTTGTGTAGCTTGAAGTCAGGACATTAATATAAGTTAACCAAAAATAAACTATTGCAAAATAATAATTAAACGTTAATGATAGGATATAAAAATGCGTATTATTTCTTAAGAAAAAAAGTCAAATTAGTTTGACATTTTTTTCATATTTTTTAAAATTTATTAAAAGGTTAATTTGAGTTAAATACATAGTTGTTTGAAAATGTTAAATATTATAATTTGGAAAGCTATGTAAGGAAAATTATTGAAGAAAATTGTCGTTGGTTAACCGAATTTACTTTTCTTTCAGGCGAAGATTACCAATATGAAACTTACACTTTCGCACAGATGTACGAACAGTCTAAATTGTATGCTGCTGCTTTCCGCAAATTTGGATTGAAGAAGGGGGATATAGTAGCTTGTAAGTTGCGTTTCCAAAAAGTTGCAAAATGTAATCCCAACCTATATGAGAATCTGTAGAACAATCATTAATTCACCTGAGTGGCAGTTTGGAGGACTATTTTGATGGGTTTGATATTTAAGGGGAGTTGGAACCCTATGTCCGTTAACCCTAACCCTGTTACTTCGATGTACATTTCCTCAAAATCTGTTATAGATTCATGTTTGAAATTTTTTATACAAGTAAAGTCATCTCACTCATTATACTAAAATGATTTTTTTTCAATTTAAAAATTTATTTTTTTACAATTTTTTTTGTGTCAAAACAAAAAATGTTAAATTGGCCATTTCGATGCACCTTTTCTTAAAATCTGTTATAGATACATGTTTGAAAATTTTTACAAAACGTTAAGGGGAGTTGGAACCCTATGTCCGTTAATCCTAACCCTGTTACTTCGATGTACCTTTTCTTAAAATCTGTTATAGATATATGTTTGAAAATTTTTACAAAACGTTAAGGGGAGTTGGAACCCTATGTCCGTTAACCCTAACCCTGTTACTTCGATGCACTTTTCCTTAAAATGTGCTATAGATTCATGTTTGAAATATTTTATACAAGTAAAGTACATTTTCCTCATTAAACTGAAATGATTTTTCAAAAAAATTCAAAAGCTTATTTTTTACAATTTTTTTTGTGTCAAAACAAAAAATGTGAAATTGGCAATTTCGATGTACCTTTTTACAAAATGTGTTCTAGATACTTGTTTGAAATATTTTATACAAGTAAAGTTCACCTTTATCATCATACTGAAATGAGTGTTTGGTTAATTTTTAATTTCTTATAAATTTACAAAATATTTAATTAGACATAGTGAAATTTTACCCTATTTTGACACAAAAAAATTGTGAAAAATAAAGTTTTGAGTTTCTTTAAAAGAAGCTCATTTCATTATAATGAGAAAGGTGTACTTTACTTGTATAAAAAGTTTCAAACATGTATATATAACAGATTTTGAGAAAAGTTACATCGAAGTAACAGGGTTAAGGTTAACATACTTAGGGTTCCAATTCCCCTTAACCTTATTTTGACGAATTTGATAACTAACTTCATTTTCCCCCTATAAATGGCGATAATTCATATCATGAATCATCGTCGTTTATTAGAGTGTTAAACAAGTATCGTTATGCAATTGACAAAAATTTTAGAAAAACGGTTGGTTACTATGAATTTAGATAAGCTTTTCAGACAAAATTAATTAGGTTTCATAAGAATTTTATTTTTCTAAAATCGCCATGATTTCATTGCTTAATATATTTGTTTAATTGTTAGCGAAAAATAGCAATGTTTAATAATGTTATAGCTCCAATCGAACACTGTTAATTGTTAACACAAAGATTATTACAAAAAATATCTAAAATAAATGAATATTAAAACAATATGTATAAATTTTCATTATGCATTGCCAATTCTGGGTTTTAGAAATTCGAAAGTCATTTTCATGATTTATCTTTCAGCTTATTTTATTTTGATTAAATGTTTTAAGAATAAAAAAGTTAATTTCGGATTCAAATAAGGGAGTCAAGTTATTGACAGAAAATGACTGATATATTTTACAGGTTATATGTCAAATCGAAAAGAAGCTGTTTTCGCAATGCATGCTGTAACAAGTATTGGGGCAATTTGGACTGGAGCTTTGCCACTGTTAGGAAGTGACGTAAGACTGAATTTTTTCATTTGCCTTTGTCATATGGTGCTATTTTTGTTTTCCATATTAATATTTACACAAATATCTGTTTATAAAATTTTTTAAATGTACCTAATGTGGATAATTTGTTTCTATGTTAATGTGTATTATACAGAGTAGTCATTGGACCCATTTCAAAAATGAATAATGTTACAACTGCGCCTTTTCTTTTAAATGAGAGAACAAATAAAAAAAAGTTTTCTTTCAGATAGGAGGCGTACCATTACGGCGTTCAAATTTGTTGCAGCGAGATATTTCCATACTCAATGAATAACAATCTGCAGAAGCCGATGCACGTTTTCTGGTTTCCTAATTTAGTTTTTTTTTGAATATCGCGAAAACTATTCAATTTTGGAATTAAAATTGCTTTAATAAATTAAAGAGAGTAAAATTCCCTACAAATACCGGCTTTTATTTTTCTTCTAGCTTTAATAGTTTCTCAAATAATGATTCTCGAAAATGGGAGATTTCCAATAATTTACGACCACACCTAGATTACTGTTTCGGCGCGTTACCTATCTGAAAAAACTTTTTAAAATGCGCTCTCATTTAAAAAAAAAAACAACGTTGTAACATTATTAGTTTCTTTTTCATTAATTTTTGAAATGGGTCCAATAATTTATGACCACCCTGAATAATAAATTAAACTTTGGTTATACTTTATCTACAAAATATCTCCTATTGTCGATTGAATATCTAAAAAGACAAAACAAACAATAATAGAAGCAATTTAATTGGTGTGCGCAAGTGCTGTATCATACAGGAATAAATTGTGAATTACAAAGATATAAATACGAATTAAGGAAAGTTTTAATTGTGAAAGAGTTAAAAATACAAAAATAATAACAAACAAAGATGAGGAGTAAGAATCCGGTGGATGACGTCATAAGAGGCCATTCATCTATGCAGATTCAAAACCAGAATAGGTTTTCTGTAGAGGAAAAAGACTTTAAGGCCGGATTTGAATTTTCCTTTAAGGTCTGAACCTACCACGTAATAAATTGGAAAGAAAAACATTTATCCACAAAGAAGAAATTAAAAACAATCTTTTAAACAAAGTGTGAAAAGTTTTTCTTTCCAATATATTCAGGGGTAGGTTCAGGCCTTAGAGGAAAATTAAAATCAGACCTTAAAGTCTTTTTCCTCTACAAAAACCTATACTGGTTTTGAATCTGCATGGATGAATGGCCTCTTATGACGTCATCCACCGGATTCTTACTCCTCATCTTTGTTTGTTATTATTTTTGTATTTTTAACTCTTTCACAATTAAAACTTTCCTTAATTTGGATTTATATCCTATTGTTGATGGTAGAAATTAAATACAAATTTAACAAAATAATATTTCCACAGTTATGAGAATGCGTATGAAAAAGAGTTATTTATTAAAATCATACTTATTTTTTTCTCCAAAATCTTTCACTTCCTTTGTATTATAGGCTATTGTGAATCGATTCAAACAAGTTAAACCTAGAGTTCTTTTGACGGTAGATCGCTTTGTTCACGATGGAGAAGAAATTGACATGCTGTCAAAAGTGAAAACTGCAGTTCAAGGTAATCATTTATACTCTTTCTATAATAGTATCATTTCGTGAAATCCTAAGCTAGGTTTGTGACGGTATACTAAAGTTTGCAGAAAATTTAATCGAATGTTTTTATACATTCAATTTAAAAATAGATATTTTAATACTTTAGAATGTGACGTAATACGCAAAATTTGAAATGGATCTATACTATCTAAGGAATTTCTACTCGATTTTTTAATTCAAATATCTCATAATAGGCTATATCAACCTGATGCTATATTATCTTTTACCATCAACTTTTTATCAATTAGGATGCTTTTGATTTTAATTCAAAAACACAAAGAGTTTTATAAGTCTTTTTTCAAACTAAATACGACATGATTACATCTCTGCTGTCTAGGCAGAAGCACAAATTTTTTTGTTGAAAGGATGGATGATATATTTTAACACCTTTAAACTTCCAGTTTTTTCAAAGAATATAAAAATATATTAAGTCTTTGAACGCATTTTCAACATGATAGTTTTCGAAATTCCCTGAAGCTTCTGAAGTAATTCAGGTATCAATCAAATTTCCCAGGCATTATTTTTGTCTTCAAAATCGATGAAAAAATTTCACAATCAATCGTCACCAATTTTAACTTTTATCTCTTAACCTTATCTTTAAAGATATTGCAGAAGGAATTTTGCAGCATGTTATCAGTTGTTTACAGTCTATAATATGAAGCAGAAAATACATACGCCTGTCTGTTTGTCTGTCTGTCTTAAGAACTTCTCGTATACGGTGAAGAATAGAAGTAGCGAGGTGCAATCTTCACATACTATTTTAGGGTCCATTTTTAGATAAACTTTTCTATATTAATTCCAACGTACAATTTTTTCCAATTTTAATAAACATTCCAAAATTCAGTTTAAACACAATTTGTAACAATGCTTTCTATTGTTGTAATTAAATTCAAACCCATTCTATTGTTTCATAAAATCTTTGATTTATGTGCTTTTGCCACTGTTAAAGTTATGATAAAAATATTGCTTTCACATTAAAAAAAATGCTGAATTTTCTTTTACACTATTATATCATAACATACACACACAAACATAAAAAATAAGAGAATGTTATTTCTGGTCATGTCAATAAAACCCATGTTATAGAGATAAAAAATACAGAAGAAACAGAAGAATTAAACAATAGCGATAACAATACACCCTTTTTGCGCGCCCAACGCAGCAGCATCCAGTGATTGCATCAACAATACTGTCCAACAATTAACCGACAATTCAATATAGAATTAAACAACAATAAAACCGTGCTCTAATAATTAAAATACATAAAAGAAAACAATCAGAATATAAAAGAAAATACAATTAAAATTTTCAAGGACTTTTAAAAAGCAGATTTGTAACTATAATTTCTTTTTAAAAAATTTGAATGAGATAAACAGTACGCACTGTTTTTGTAATAAAAAGATTTTAAGGAATTTATTTATAAAGATAGGGGACATATTATCACAGGTAATTTGAATATAGTTAAATATAAATCTCTTAGAGATATTATGATAAAGGGAACTAAAATTAGGTTAAGAAATAAAGTTAGTCAAATAAGGGTGGTTAATTCCATTAATCGAGATTTGGATATTTTCATTGCAAATATTGCCAGGAAATATCATTGGCCTATTGAAGGATTTGGAGAATGGAAACAGCGCATTTTAATGGAGACCAAAAATAGAACATAAGAAAATAAAAATAAAATTATTAATAGAGGTATTTTCTTCAACAAGCATCTTGAAAAATAAATTGATTATATAAAAAGTAAATTTACCGTTACCACAGTTGACAAAACAGGGAATAATTTTTGCATAATGTGTAAATTACATTGTAAGAAAATTATTCTTAATGAATATAATTCAAATAAAACATATCAACTAATTAAATTTGGCAAAAAAACTGGATAAGAGAATGATAACACTTGCTAAAAAAACTAAAATTAAAACCAGTAATTTAAATTATCCTTACCTTTTCCTTACTATTAAATTTCATAAAAATCCATGAAAATTTAGATTTGTTACTTGTAGCACTGGCAGTTACAATTATCATTTTGATAAATTTTTCTTTAAAATTCTAAAAATTATTCTTAATAAAATAAAAGAAGAGGAGAACTTCATTATTGTAACGCTAAAATTTTGAATTTTCTTAAAGAAAATAAAGTATATAACATTAATACATTTGATTTTGAAAATATTTTTACTAGCCTCCCACATAATAAATTAATTGAAGCCTGCTCAAATGTATATGATTTATACCTTAATACTGATTTGATTGATAAAAATAAATGGTTAGAAATTTGCAGAGTTAATATTTGTGAAAATTATCTCTTTAATGTAATTAACTATTATAAGCAGTTTTTGGATATTCCTATGGGTTGTTGTTTTTCTAGTGCATTGTCTAATATATTTCTTCACTCATTTGAGAGAGAACTAACTCAAAATGAACTTATTTTTGGTTATCGTTACATTGATGACCTTTTAGTGTTTAATTATAATAATTGTAACTCTATATATAATTGCTATCCAGAAGAGCTTAAATTAAACAAAACTAATAATGAATTGAGGAAATGCAATTTTTTGGATCTGGAAATTGAAATTTTGAATTCAAGTGTCTCTAATGGCATTTACGATAAAAGAAAATAATTTAATTTCAAGGATATTACATTTTGTGATTTTCGAACAAATCTTCACTTCAAAATTATTAGAAATTCCATTTTTCTCAAATTAATAGAATAAAAAATATTTGTAATAACCATTCAAATTTTGTTAAAGCTTTAGATAATTTAAAGAATAATATAAAAGATAACGGTTACCCAAATAATTTCTTTAACGTCAATAAGTTATTTAAAAAAGTTTGAAGAGTTTTTATTCTTCTGGTAATTGGTTCGAATTTTTCTACACAGATGGAGCTAGGTATGCTAGCCTCTAGACTTTTTCGTCCTTTGTTTTTGTATGTTATCGATAGCGTCATTGATTCTTGCTTATATTTCGGCAGAGGGTAAATATTTACGTTCTATAGTCTCTCTATTCGATTTGTTATAAAGGACTTCGTTAAGTTTTTCTTTTTCCAAAGGGATTATTTCCTATATTTCAGTTGATGGATAAATTCAGGCCACAGGGGGTATAATTTTTGACTTTGTAGTCGTGTCCTTGACAGAAAATTTATCCACATTAGAACACCGGTGGCGAGTGGTCTTCGAAAAAGTTCGCCATTCTTCCATTTTAATTGTATTTTCGTTTATATTCTGATTGTTTTCTTTTATGTATTTTAATTATTAAAGCAAGGTTTTATTGTTGTTTAATTCTATAGTGAATTGTTGGTTAATTGTTGGACAGTATTGTTGATGCAATCACTGGATGCTGCTGCGTTGGGAGCGCAAAAAGGTGTATTGTTATCGCTATTGTTTAATTCCTCTGTATTGTTTTCCTTTTTTGTATTCTATTATATATTTTTGTATTTTATTAGAAGTTTCTGCATATGCGCCATTCTGTCTAATACAAAAAAGTTTAATTATTTTTTAATTTTTATTATCTTTTGTTAAATTATATTAATTAATACTACCATATTATAGAGGTACTTCTGGTACCCATGACATAAAGGTACTAGAGGTAACTATTTAATTAAGTTTGAAGTGTTATAATTACTTAAACTTGGAAATATCTTTATCCCGAGCAACGCTAGTATAGTATAATGTAAAATATAGTATCTCGAATCTAGTGTCCCCATAATTAGATAATATGCGAGTATCATCAGAAGATATAAAACTCTCAGTCGTAATTAATACTTACAAACGATTCAATGAAATTCATTCTCAAAAGATTTGAGATCCGTTTAAACTTCCAAAACAACCGGGAATGAATATTTCCTTTAATGGCTATGTGAGGAAACTGTTAAATTTATCAATTAATATCCTCCATATATCTCCAAAAAGAAGACCCTGTCGTATGCTAATTTTTTATCCAAAGTAAGCTTTCAGGTTTATTTTCAGAGGAAGTCTTATTTTTTCACTCACAATTGACATTTCTGCTTTTAAAAGAATACCATTTATTTTCTTTATACGTACGAAAACTTTTCACGTACGAAAATTTACATGTATTCAAATACAGCCATATTTCGTCTACTGGGATATACCATAAAGCTCCAAACCCTGCATTTCTCGCGACTCCATTTCATGTAACACCTTTAGCCTGATCTATAGCTTCCGGTCAGAGCCTGATCTTTAGCTTCCGGTCAGAGCCTTATATTTAGCTTCCGGTCAGAGCCCGATCTTTAGCTTCCGGTCAGAGCCCGATCTTTAGCTTCCGGTAAGAGCTTGATCTTTAGCTTCATGTAGCTTTAGAGTACGGAGACATGGTTGAATAGCAGCCCGACGAATAGCCAAACTCTTTGCTCATCTGTCAGCAATCCATCTACAAATAATGGTTGTGAACTTGATCCGTGCGTTAATTATCAAATGTTCATCTGGTTGTATCTAGACTCAGATCGGTCACTCGGCAGTAAGTGTGACAGACGATCTTAACTAGGGCTTATTTTAAGTATAAAGCTTATATTTTGAGCATCCAGAAAAATCCTGCTAGGGTTTTTTTTTTTTTGATTTGGTTCTACAGGGTGTCCCAAAAAGACCCGTACAACTTCAAATCCGTTCTGTCTATAGCTGCAAAAATTTTGTTTGTAGACCTACTCTTTTTTTTAAAATAAAAGTTTGAAGTTGTAATGATCTCTTTGGGAAACCCTGCATTTCCGAAGCAGCATGGCGGTAAGTAAGTTCCAGCGATTTTCTATTCATTAAAATCAATATATTTGATTTAAGTCTCTTACCCACCCAAAGATAAAACTGAAAATGTTGCAAGAAACTTAACAATTTCACTTTCTGGAATTCTATTTTGTTAATTGTAGGTTTACCCTCTGTAGAAAAAGTTCTTATTGTAGCCTCGAAAGCAGATTCTCACTCCAAAGACATCAGTGGAATAAAAAACAGGTAAATGAAATCACTTAAGATATTTTTATTACAGTGAGAATAGTAGAAAAGACTTAGCTAAAAAATCAGCTTTAACATTGTATTAGTTCCGTGCCATTTCTAGTGCTTATTAACAAAATGAACTTTTACACCTAATAATATTGATAAAATCATATTTTAGTTACATTTACCTGACAAAATTGATTATATAAAGGATGTACCCTGGAATTAAATGTGAACTTTCAACTGCGTTCTAAAGAGACTTACAGATTTAATTTATTTTGCAAATATTATTCCCAAGAGTTTATCACGTTCACGCCGGCGCTGCAATTTATGTTTCTCTCCCATGGGTGCCTACTCTAAGAGTGCTTTGCTTTATTGGACGGCGCCGAATTAAAGTGAAAAATGAAAGCTCACTGCAATGATAACCATTACTGCTTTTTATTTTTTTACCACTATTGCTGTTGTATATTTGCCAGCACTTTGTCTGAAATGTTTAAAAAAATTGCATAGAAATAAATAAACAATTATGTTTATAATATTGAATTGTTGTGTTTATATTATCGAATTTATTATATAAGTTACGTTTATAATATTGAGTTGAGATAAAATGAATTCTACTTTTTCAATTAATATACGTTAAATTTCCATTATTTCAATTTCCAACTGTATGGAATTTTTTTTCAAGTTACTAAACGAACTAATTGTTGGTATTACGCACCGCCTGATGAAACATTCAAGTGCGAACCACTGGTGATATGCGCCGCCTGATGGTACATACTCCCATGAGTATTAAATACGCAATATACGTAGGCAAGCAAAGAAAGATTTAGAATAAATTTATTTGTCAGCACTTCATTGAAATACAATGGAAAGTATATTTGAACGTAATGATCAAATTTCATCGGATTTGTAAAGATATTTTTAATGTATCTACACATCCGTTTGGCAACACTGAAACTACAAATTACTATTAGTCATCATTCGTCTGGCTGTCCTACACCTTGCTAATGCGCGTCTTTATTTTCCCACTGTGGTTATAAAATATAGAGTCGGATAAAATAGTGAAGCTATGTCGCACCCTCCATAAAGTTCGGATTTAGCACCA
Source organism: Araneus ventricosus (assembly GCA_013235015.1). NCBI lineage: Eukaryota > Metazoa > Arthropoda > Arachnida > Araneae > Araneidae > Araneus > Araneus ventricosus. Next base: position 9,768 of record BGPR01035156.1, read on the forward strand.
TGTAACTTTTTTGGTTCCCTGTTTGAAGCCGGAATTGCGGGACAGAAATTTTATTTTCAGAGGCTGTTATGAAGAAAACAGAGGCAATTCTAAAGAAGATGTCAAAGATATGAGTTCCAGAATATGTTCTAAAACTCGCAGACTAGCAATGAGTTTTATTTTGGTGGTAAATTGTCATGCCTTCTAATTTAAAATACGATAATTTCCTATATACTCTTAGTGTCATTTAAAATTAACTTCTCTACGTCTGTATAATAAAATTCAGTTACGACACCTGCATACATTAACTTTAAAAATTCAAATAGCACAAACACAGAATAGTTAAAAGATACGAACTTTTAGATTTTAGATTTCAAAATTTAATTTTATTGTATTAATACTTTTTCGTTACAGAAAATTTCAGTGGTATGACACTAGCTAATTCTTTTAAAATAATTCAATTTATTACAACGACATTCACTTAGCACGAAGAGGAAAACATTTAGATAATCATTTGGTCATTTACAAAGCGTTAGTTTCGATATGGATACACCTTCACTGACTCGTCTCTCAGTATTCACTGATTCGCCGCAGTTCATATCACGTGGTGGCTCTGTTCTTACTGGTGGTGAGCACACACCTGTCTTTCGTGTGGAGTTTTCGCATATGTCAACAGTCCTCTTTCAGCACCACCCTTTCCTTTGGTGGCGCTCTTCAAATATCTCTCTAAGAAATCCGTGGTGGTATTCAGCAACGGATTCCGAGTCTACCACTTTTGGACGATTTTACACCGCAAAGGGGTGTCAGGCAATGAGTCATATGAGCGCATTTCCGGAGTTCTTAGTTAGATCACGGTCAGTAATATGCAAACATTACTCTTCCATTCTTCACTTCCCCCTATTTTGATGAAAATAACTCCGCCCGACGCATGCGCAAAAGCGCGGAGGGTTTCCGAATCCGTTGTTATACAATAGCCGCGCATTTTGTGGAAAGTATTGAATGATCTTCATGCTCTTTATTGGTATCAAAATTTAAATTCTATTATTTCAATATATTGTCTATTATGTTTTCTACCATTATGCAAAAATGTGAAGTTATTTGGTTCAAAAATTTCCTACGCACCAGCGAAACATAAAAGATTACTGATGGTTTCAAAATGCCAAGATTAGCACTTTTTAGCGAGTTTACTCCGGAAAGGGATGACAAGAAATGAGCAAGAGGAGCACATCTCCGGAGATTTTTGTTAGGCCACGCTAAGTAAAACGTAAACATAACCTTTCCATTCTTCACTTTCCCCCTATTTTGGTGAAAACAACTACGCGTGAGGCATGCGCAAAAGGGTTTTGGAATCCGAGAATCATCTATATACTGCTAGATTGGCTTTTGGATCCCTTTATTATAAACAGTCAAAACATACAGTGTGTTCCCATAAAAACAAAACAGTTTGTATAGGAACACTTTACATGTTCACAAAATATGGATGTTAAACTTTGTAAAAATATATTAAACATTTCTAAAGCGCTATATAGATAGAGCTGTTGAAATTAGTATCAGCATTTGAAATTGTTTTTCATGACTGCTAAACGAATATTTTAAAAAAATGTTATTTTACAGTGTCTTTTTGGAAGAGTTTTTAAAGTTGGGTGTTGAAAAGGATGGTTCTGTCCCTGAAATGCAGTTTGAGCAGATGTCCTTTTCTCACCCGATTATAATTAGTTACACATCTGGAACCACAGGACTGCCTAAGGCCATTGTACACGGAAGTGGTGTAAGTAGTATTTTCTGTTTTTCGTGAAAATTTACTTTCGACTTAGGAAATAAGCTTTAAAAAATTTGCTTAAAATGTGATTTTTAATCTTAATATAAATAAAAGTCATTGTGGGTATGTGTCTATGTGGGTATGTGGTTATGTGGCTATGTTCCACATCTCCTCCTAAACCAATGACCTGTTTTCAACCAAATTTTGCACACTTATTATTCAAGACAAGGTGAGGAACTTTTCTAAGACCAAAAATTAATTAAACAGTCAGTCAATTAAAAATTAACCGAAACCATTTTCCTGCCGTAACTTTGGAGCAAATTGTCCGACAAAATATATTTTTATACCATCTTAAAGTTCAAAATTTACCTTTCCAATGATACTAATTTTATTTCTGTGACATTTTTCCTTCGATTGTTATTAATTTTTTAAAGTTTAATAATTTTTAATTTCGTGTACACGATTTTGAAATAACGCAAATTTATAGCTACTCCGTTGCTAGGCAACGGTTAGACTTTGAACTAATTTACCTTTATTTCTGAAAATTTTGCTTATTTTTATAAATATCTATAATATAAAGCAGAAAATACATGTATCTGTCTGTTTTTCGGTCATAAGAACTCCTCCTAAACGGTGAACGGTAGCAACATGAAATTCACACACGACATTCTAGAGCATATTTCTAGGTCAACGGTGCTATTTTCAACTTTCAGAGTTAATTAGTTCTTAAGATATTAAATTAAATAACGAACATTAGCCGCTTTTAAGCCTAATGCTTAGACATTTTTTGCCAATAACTTCTGAAATATTTATTAGACAACAATTATTTTTATGCCATTTTAAAGAGAAGAAAATGATCTTTTTAATGCTAATAATTCCATTGCGATGAAGTGTTTTCTCTGACTGTTATAAGAGTAAAAAATATTTTTAACGCAATTTCTAACAATACTTTTCATTCTTATAAAAATAAATTCAAGCCAAATTACTGTTTCGCTCGCGGGCTTTTGCCAGTTTTAAAGTTAATATCAGAAAATATTGCTTTCTTTGACCATAAACAACAAAGGAGACTTTTCTCTTCCGGTTTCCTGTTGTCGTAGAATTTACAGCTTTTAATACGGTTACACAGTGATCCAATGACGTTAGTGAATTATTCTCTCGATGTTTTGTTTAATTTTTGCAAATTTTTAACTGATCCTAATGAGTGTGTGCTAAGCCTTGAAGGCTACTTAGTCCGGTTGCTATCGTAGGAAGAAGAAAAAGGGAGGGGGAAAAAGATGTTCTAACGGTCTATCTGTCTCGATAATTTCTCCTAAACGGTGAATAGTCTTGACATGAAATTTGCACATGCCATTCCGGGGTCCGTTCTTAGATTAATTCTACTCTTTCAAACAAAATTATTTCCTTAGATATTTAATTAAATAACGAAAATTAAGCCAATTCTAGGCGTTTTATCTCAGTTTTTCGCCAATAATTTCAGAAAAATATATTGCACGTAGATTATTTACATACCATCTTAAAGAGCAGAAAATCATCTTTTTAATGATTTCAAATTAAATGTTATGCATTCTTTTTCTTAATTTAATGAACATTTCAAATTTATTTCACACAATTGGTAACAATGCTTTCTGTTATTGTAATTAAATTCAAACCATTGATCGTTTTATCACATCCTTCATTCCGGTATTTTTACCACAGTGAAAGTTATGATAAAAAATATTATTTTCTTTGAATGTTAACAGAAAGGCGGAAATTTTAATTAGCTTTTATTTCATAGCATATACCTCTTTCAATATGTTTGCACCACAACACAATGATGTTAATTACTCTCTTTCCGCGATGCTTCATTGAATTTTACAAATTTTTAATGATGATAATGAGTGTTTCAAATCCTTCAAGATTGTTGAACCTACTTCCTACCGGAGGGAGAGGGCCTAAGGAGAAAACGAAAGAACACTATGTGGTTCTTTCCGGTCAGTGACAAAAACACTAAAGAGAAGAGAATTGTAGTCCGGATAATGGGAAACATTAAAAGATTTGGAAGAGTTTCTGCTGTTGCCGTAGAAATGATGGGGAGGGGGAAATGGAGTACGAAGGACTACGAGATTCTTGCAAAGTGGTTCAAACTAAGGAGAGAAAGAAAGAAAGGTGTTTCACCGCTGGTCCAAAGGTTCAGTTGATTAACGAAAATCAACAAAAGACGCTTCCGCGAAAAACGCTTTTAGTAAATTGAAATTGTTATAAGTACTTGGACTTGTGAAAATATTTTTATCCCGAGAAACACCGGGCATATGAGCTAGTATTATAATAATGACAATAATAATTAAATATAATTTTACGATGTTTGTCAGAAATAGTGTTTCCTGATTATTTAAATTTAATTTCAGATTTTAATGGCCAGTTGCAGTTCTCTAGGAGTAACAATAGACAGCAACAGAGACTCAGTTTGGCTTTCAGTTTCTCCGGTAAGGGCTGCAGTTCCATTTAAAAACCTTTCTGTTTTCTTTCTTTTTCGAGGATCTTGAAAAACTGAAAAGTAACTAACCAAAAGAATTTATGCGACATTGGTTAAAAACAAACGTAATAAAACTATCTATAGATAGTTTTGAAACTATCGATAAAGATGTTTAAGGAACACTATATAGCCATCACTAAGGGGTACACTAAAGGGTATACTCACTAGTGGTATATTAAAGTTTGCAGAGAAATTTAATCTAATGTTTTTATGCATTTAATTTAAAAATAGTTATTTTAATACTTTAGAATATAACGTAATAAGAAAAAAAAATTGAAGGAATTTCTACTCGATTTTTTTATTCAAATATATCATAATAGCCTATATCAACCTGATGCTATATTATCTTTTAACCATCAACTTTTTATCAATTAAGATGCCTTTGATTTTAATTAAAAAACACAAACACAAAAAAGTTTTTTAAAGTCTTTTTTCATACTAAATGTGACATGACTACACTTCGGATGTTTAGGCATGAGCCTATACTGATCTGTGGTAGTAGCATCAATAATAATAAAGGGATAAAGAAATAATTTAACCCTTCAGCACACGCACCCATTTATGGAACATTAGCCCACGCGTGGAATCATTTTACCCGAAATTGATAGACATCTACTCCTTATTTTATTAGCTATTTGTACAAAAATAAAATATGATCAGAGTATGATAATAATTTTTTTTGGTACAAATAACTTGTATTTGAGACACAAGTGCGATTTTTAATAAGAAGAAGGAAAATTGAACTTACCTCCTTCTTTTCATACCTTTCCTGTAATCTTTTCTTCTCTTCTGCTCACCTTCGTACTCTGTTATAGCCATAACGTTAAAAGCATCTGAAACGCTAGCACGCACACGGGGCAATTTGCCCCCGCCCCCCCCCCCCCAGTAAAGAGTGAGATTTCACCGGTTTCTGCTGCTATCTTCTTCTAGCTCCTCCATGAAGGTACAGGAAGTAACAGGCGCAAGGTTTTAGAAATTCCTAGAATTTCTTAACAAAAGAAAAAGGGTGGGGTCAAAAAGACCCCGTTCGTGTGCTATAACGGATTAAATTCAAGTAAAATACACTAATTGAAGAAAAATTCTTGATTACTTTATGAAAATAATACAGTCGAGACCACGATACGATTCTGTTACAGGCAGAAGAGGAAAAAATAAATAAATAAAGGAGATTCGCACCTGAGGTCCGAAACGTGTTTCAGGCTTCATTTACGTCTCTTATCTTCACCTGGTTTAATTGCACCAGCCGTTTCATTCTGTGCGTAAAGATTTTTAAAACATGAAATTACAGAAAAAGCACCTGCTTAGAAACATTCTTATGTGAAAAAAAGATTTTTTTTTTGTGTCTTGTTCAAATTTTAAAACTCTTTGTTCAGCATATCTATTTTATTTTTCCCAAGTTATTTTTTTCTTTGAGCTTTACATTATTTTTAAAATTGTAGCGTTCATTATAGCGGTGATAATAATGTAAAAATGTGTTTAATAATGTTACAATGCGTATGTATGATGCAGTTACAATGAAAAATATTGTTATGGATTATGCATAAAATATGTTAAAAAATTTATTAAAATTAGAGAGGCAGATGAAATCGATACCCCTGAAAAATATTTTTTAAATTTTAAATTGTTGTAAGAAATGGTAAGTGTGCAATGAAATGCTCCGAAATTATTTATGAAAAATATTTAACATTTTGATTATTTTTTTATTTATAAATCTAATTAAAATTTTATAAACCCCTTTCTTAGTGAGCGCCTACAACCCAAAAAGTGAATACTTCCTAAATTTAGTAGCTCTAAGCGACAACGATCTGCCCTGTATGAGATTTTGAACGATTTTTGCATCATGCATGTCTCATGATGCACTTTATAGATAGCTTCGAGACTATAAACATTATCATCTATGAGGTCATGATGCAATTTATAGATAGCTTCGAGACTATAAACATTATCATCTATGAGGTCATGATGCAATTTATAGATAGCGTCGAGCCTATAAACACTATCATCTATGAGGTCATGATGCAATTTATAGATAGCTTCGAGACTATAAACAATATCATCTATGAGGTCATGATGCAATTTATAGATAGCTTCGAGACTA
>BGPR01035157.1:0-10362 GCA_013235015.1 Araneus ventricosus
CATCTCAGGTATTCTATGTCTTCTTAGAAGTATGAAAAAGACAACCCCTTTCCAAAACAGGAGGGATCATCTTATTAGATAGCGAAAAAATGCCTTCCTTAAGGGGTTAAAAAGCTGTAAATTAATAATGAGTGATCAAATGAATCCGGAATTTGACCTGAATACTCTTGAAACATTGCAATTTCGTTTGAAGAAAAAAATTATTATTTCGCAAAAAGTGGACAGCGTACTCAAAATTTCTTGGGAATATTTGTTTCATGATATTCTTTTTTTGATGATAAAAATTTTGAGGATATTTTTTTTTCTATGAAGATTTTTGTTGTTAACATGTGCTATAGACTTTTTATAATTGTATTGTCATTTCCCTCTATTTCTTTTCCCCTTAAGCTTACAGCCGTCCCGTGTGTTGCAAATTCACATGACACACTTCTATCTAAACCGATTTTTCATTTGTGAGATTTCTTTATAATGAGCTTCACATCGCTAACTATCGATAAATTTCTGAGTTAATTATTTTCCATCACGAAACAAAATCCGTTGCTTCTTTTTTTTTAAAGTCAAATATCAAATCATTTTGACTAGTGGTTCTTACTTGGCAGCTTTCTGAAATCGCATGTTAAATTATAATCAACGAGAATTTTTGAGATTTCACATTTTTAACACTAACTAGTTGGCCTGCTCGCTCCGCTCGCCAAACCCCAAGATTCAGGTTGTGGTTCTTCTAGGATCAATGCTTGATGCTCGCTTCGCTCGCCCGCCATGCAGTTATGTGTTTCTGAGAGTAATAGGAAATTATAAATACATTAATTTTTAAAGGTAAATGTAAATTGTTTTAAATTGAAAGAACTGCTAACATTAATTTTTTAAATCATTTAATAAAAAATGAATCAATTTTTAAAATTAAAATTTTCTGGTAGCAGAGCGATATGTATCTAAATCTTAGAAAGAAATTTGAATGCCAAAATATGCTTTAAAAAGTTGAATGCTATAATTATAAGATGTATGAAATTCAAAATTATTTACGTCAGTCAAAAATCAGTCGTTTGAAGCTGCTTGGTATAATTGGCCATTTCTTCAACAGTTCCATTTGCCCTAACTTCATTCCACTAAACTTCTAAACACGTACTCTTCTCAATGTATTATTGTTCAGAAAAGCTTCCCTACATATAAACATACTCATTCAAGTAATTATTTCGTCAAGGAAGATATAATGGTTTTCTCTGTGTAGCCATTTGTGTTTTAAATCTAAAAAAATTGAGTTGTCGTAAGATGACAAAATCCATAGCTAAAAAAGAAAATTTAAGAAGAAAAGTGACTCAAAACATGTTCATATTAACTGTTCAAAATTAAAAACCATAATAATTATATACATTTATCTTTTTAAAATTTGTAAGATAGCCTTTTTCCAAAACATCATAAAATTTTTAAAAAGTTTACTTTTTTGACCAAAATTTCAAATATGCCCTCTTTTCAATGAAATGTAGTTCAGGAAAGCTTCCCTACATGTATGCATGCTTATTATAATAATTATGTAGTCAAGAAATATATAGTGCTTTTCTCAGTGTAGTCATTTGTGTTTTAAATCTCAGGAAATTTGAGTAGTCAGAAGATGGCTAACCCATTTTACAATGTTTTAGCTGAAAAAGACAATTTAAGAAGACACGTGGCTTGAAGCATGTTCATATTAATTGTTTTAAAATGAAACCCATAATAATTATGCACTTTTAATTTTTTAAAATTTATGATATAGCCTTTTTCCAAATCCTCAAAAATTAAAAAAAAAATCTTTTTCCACCATGCCTTCTTTTTTTTATGCCTCTTTTCAATAAAATATTGCTCATAAAAGCTTCCCCATTTGTATACACACTCGTTATATTTGTTATTTAGTCAGGATAGATATAATTTTCTGTCTGATTAGCCATTTATGTTTTAAACCTCAAAATATTTAAGATGTCGCGAAATGATATAACAGTTTCACAACCATCTAGCAGAAAAAGGACATATAAGGAAGAAAAGTGGATTCAAACATGTTCATATTAACTATTCAACATTGAAAGCACAATAATTATTTGCCCTTAGCATTTTAAAACTGATTAGATAGCCTTTTTCAAAATTTTCTATCATTATTTTTTCAACCAAAATCTTAAATATGCAAATTTTTAAACGAAATGTTGCTCAGAAATCTTCCGCACACGTATACTATCTCACTCGAATTATTATTTGATTAAGAAAGGAGCAACATTTTTCTCTGTGTAACTATTTATGCTTTTAAAAACTCGGAAAAAGTGAGAAGAAAAAACCCTTTTTGCAGAAACTTTCAGCTAAAAAGGACTTTCAGTATTCAGCACACATTCATTCATTTCTCTAATCCAAACTGTACGACTCAAGCTCATTTAGTTCAAACTATCTAACTCAAAAATAATTTCGTTGTTTCAGACTTCAAACCAATTCAAGAGTCCAGTCGATTCAAACGTAAACAATCCAAACTTGCGAGCTGTTGCCAAACGGCGCGGCGGTTTTACAAATTCGGCCTGATTTTGCGATAACACAAGCGTTTTATGTAAGCGTTATCTGTATGGGGCTAGAAGAAATTATTTTATACTTTTAAGTCCATTTTAAAAGCGTGGTATATTAAAATTTTTGTTTTATTTAAATAATTATTTTCTGCTTTTTAGTCTTGTGTGTGTGAAATTTTGCAATCGATTTTAAACATCTTGATAAGATTATGAAGGAGACATGTGGCAAATTTCAGGTTTATTTTAGTTTCTCTTCACCTGATCAAAGATAGAAAATTGTTATTTTCCTAAAAAATTAAGTTACGCGACGCAGAGACCTTCGAGATATAATTAAAAACGTACTGCGCATGCGCAAAGATATGGCTAGCATATGGGGTGCTTCGATGATCCCATGGGCCATCCATATACCCAAGAACCAAGTCTGTATTGTTAATAGTTTTCGAGATACAAAGAAAAACGTACTGCGCATGCGTCATGCAAAATATAAAATAACGGACAAGCAGACAGACAAGAAAGCGAATTAATATTGCATTGTCATCTAGTTCTGAGCTGTGTTTAAAGCTCCAGGTCATCGGGAAGTTAGTTTAAAATTCATTATAAAATTTGTACCGAACAGACAGACAAGAAAGCGAGTTAATAAAAACGTGGTAAAAACTATGAAAAATGAGTGTCATCAGAACCTTTAAAAGATTATCTCGCGAAAACATGTTTTCAAATTAGTTTCAGCGTTTCGTGGCAATAAATATGTATATGAGATTGAAAATAAATGTAAAAAAGTCGCAAAATTTCAGAAACCATGAAAAAAATTAATGAATAAACTTATTATTAAATACTGAATTCCCAAAGTTGTAAACAGATTAATAAAAGATAAGGTATCATCGATCTTGGCCACTTTGGCAGTTTTCAGAAATACTTCAGGTTTCATTTAATTATAAACTTGAATTGAAATTAAAAATGAGGGTAAAATTTATTAAACTTATGGCTTCTACATTTCAATTAGTGGGAAGCAGTGCATATAAATCCCAGACATTTATGAATGGAAGTCTGTCTCTACATTTCTAATAAGACAATAGAAATCGGTATTGTTCCGCTTCCCGATTGTTTTGAAATATTCAAATATTCGGCCATGCAAATAAATAATGGCGCATTTCCAATATATATTTGCAATCTATTTAGGAATATCAAGTTCCAAGTGAGGGTTCTCAATATCACATTCAATGTGATCGCTTCTGTAAATTTGAACATCAAATATCGTATTTTAACTAATATTTTCCTAGTGCTTGTCATTATGTACATTGAAGTAATCATTTTGCTTAGGATTGAATCAAGATATATCTAAATAAGAAATATTTTAAAACACACTTCAAAAATCACATATAAATCATATGCAATATACAAAGTTCCCACTTTAATAAGAGGCACCCCCTTAATTTCAGAATGATGACAGCTATAGTCATGAAAGCAGTGCCTAGGTATAGTAAAGCGACTAAGCGCCATGCGATGAGACCACTTATAGCGACACCTGTTGGAAAATTCAGGAGTTAGCGTCCTTATTTTCGAAAATGGGGCAAAATAGTGGGAAAATATCAACTACAAAGTTGTAGAGCGTTATCAGTTTAGTAAAGAAAGACACCCTGTGCACAGTATACAAAGAACAGAACGTTTAAAATGCTTAATTGTTCGCATTTTTCCAAAAACGGGACGTCACAAGACGTGCACAAAAGGAGAAAATGTTATTTTTCGGACAAACAATGACCCCATTATACTTTTTTCCTGTGGGAATAACTGAAACAGCTGGTATACGGAACCTTCCAGTCAACATTGCAGGACTTTCTATAACGTATCACCTGTTGCTTGTGCTAGCACATCACCTATATGCTAAAACGTGTGCAACCTGAAATTCAAGCAAAGGCTCAAATCTGTATTGTAGATGACAGAGAGGACTTTGAACATCAAAAATAAAGGTATCTTCTGATACCTATTTTTTTCACTTTTTAGGCCGTTTTGTGATATCACAATTTCGGAAATCGTGAAGAATCAAATGTGCATTTTAAGTATCCGTAAGCATCTTAGCATTAACTCTTTGCGGTCGATGCCGCCTCATTGGCGGCATTCTAGAGTCATCGTGGAAGTCGATGCCGCCACAGTGGTGGTATTCGCAAGTCGTCGTAGAATGCAAAATTACAGAAATGAAAAAAATATGTTTTAATGTATAATAAGTACTATTAAACACAACAAATGCTGTGTGTTTTAATATCCATATATTGATTTTAAACCCCGTACTTAAAAGTAACTGCGAAACGCTTAAAATCCTCCGAACCTGCTGGTGTTCCGATCAGCGAAATCTGCCTACCGTAAAGGGTTAATATGCACAAGATGTCTTTTTGTACTAAATTGATAACTCTCTACAACTTTGTAGCTGATATTTTTCCGCTATTTTGCCCCATTTTCGATACAGGGACGCTAACTCCTGAATTTTCCAACATGTGTCGTTATAAGTGGTCTCATCGCATGGCGCTTAGTCACTTTACTATACCTAGACACTGCTTTCATGACTATAGCTGTCATCATTCTGAAGTTAAAGGGGGGTATCTCTTATTTAAGTGGGCACGCTGTATAGAGGAAAATTATGTTTGGAAAATATGAAATAATTAAAATGTTGGTTTAAAGGCTGAATTTGAAAGTTAATCGTAACTTAAACTCATCAGTTATATTTTATATTCAAAAAGATGAATTAATATTTTATACTACAGATATCAAATTTCTGAATCTGTAAGAAACCAAAATGTCTCTACATTTCTGAAAAACATTCAGAACAAGAACCCTGATTAATGAGATACGCCAGGAAATATTGCTTCTATTATATTTAATTTAGGAAGATCGCCGAATTGAATTCTAATTCTACTTTATAATATCTGCTTTTTTCTCGTATAAAAATGATTATGAAATACAGAAACAGCATTTACTAACATCCATCGCTTAACAAAACAGAATTGCTAAAAAGTTAATAGTTAGATTGCTAAAAATGCATGAGGAATTTTACGTATTATAACTTTTGGGAAGTATTCTACTTTGACCTCTGCATGTACAAACCACATTTAAGTTACTAATGCTTGAGATCATGTACTTATGTCATGATAACATTAAAACTATAAGTTATAGAACTTTGTTGCTTTGATGTTATTCTGCACGTAAAGTTATAATAATTGCTAACCTCTATATTATGGGAGACTGATTAATTGATTGATTGAGTTTTTAAGGCGCAAAATCCAGGTTTGACCATTCTGCGCCAAACGCATACAGTTAAAAACGTTGTCGTTTCTTTATTATTAAAATTTTTAGAACACTCATAATATTCTTGAAAAACAAAGCGAACCTTAACTCAAAAATTTAATCAAATGAAATTACTGAAACCAAAATCGCTAAGAAAAATAAAAACTTTTATGTTCGGAGCACCCCCTAAAAGTTCACCCATATTGGAATGCGCATTGATAAAATATTTCATTCTAAATTTGTAAAAATTAAAGCATTCGTTAATATTTGTTTTATGGATAAAATTCTGTTACATCGTTGGTGACTCACCCTTTAATTGGTGATTGTATGTGAAATAGGAGTGTCCGATTCTAAATGGGAGACTGAAATCTGCAATTTCTTTTTTATCCATCCCTTAGGATGAAGATTAATGTAGTTAAGTAAGCACATAACTCTTAGCATTTTATAGTTTATTAAAATTTCTATTATAATCCTGTCAGGACTGCTGATGTATTTGTCACAGCAGCCGGTTTAAAATCGTATTCTTTCAGAAGATTGTTCTAGTGCAGCTTATCAGTGTGGATATACTAAACAAAAATTAAGATTAAAAAAGAAAAGTATAGATAAGAAACAGCAGATTTAAACATAAACGATGACAATACATCTGTAAGCGTACTAACGCAACAGCCTCAAGTGATTGCATCAACAGAAGTTTAAAACGATAATATTTAAAACAGATAAAAATTAATTTAGAAAGTAAAAAATGTTCAAAAAGGAAGAAATGAATGAGAAATCGAATGGCGAACTTTATCGAAGACCACTCGCGACATTTGACCTGAGACATTCGATTTCTCATTCATTTCTTCCTTTTTGAACATTTTTTACTTTCTTAATTAATTTTTATCTGTTTTAAATATTATCGTTTTAAACTTCTGTTGATGCAATCACTTGAGGCTGTTGCGTTAGTACGCTTAAAGATGTATTGTCATCGTTTATGTTTAAATCTGCTGTTTCTTATCTATACTTTTTCTTTTTTAATCTTAATTTTTGTTTAGTATATCTATCATTTGTATCTATATTATAAATAGCTGCATATGCGCCTTTATATATAATACTAAGAATTTTTATTAATGTTTGATTAATTAATTTAATCAATTTTTAAATAATATTTTCATGAAAATTTAATCAATTTATAACTGTCATTATCAGTGTGGAAGCGTTTTATTCAGACATCTGCAGCAATGAAGGACGGATAGCTATTGATTTTTCCTTGATAAATATGACTGGATCTCAGTAGTTGATAGGTGTGCTCAAAGTTTGCTTTTCATTTGTAGTTCGGGCGTGTCTCAAATATTCCCAGTGCTGGTTCCTCCCGGAGGAATAGTCCCCTCCAAGCAGTTGTGGACCCATCTGGCTTGCATAAGGCATGCATGATCTTGTGCATATAATCAAGCATCGACCAGCTTCTTCTGCTGTGCACAAAATAAATATGTCACTCATTGTTTGAAAATGAATGCATTGAATATTAAAAGCATATCTAATTCATTTTTCTTCACAGGAGAGACACTCTGCAAGTTTAATTAAAAAGTTGTATATGTTTATCTGAGAGTGATTTGACTTTACAAAAAATTATGTCCAAAGCTAAAGATGTAAAACTTCCAACCATAATTAATAATACAAGCAATACTGGATACTTTTTAACTATGTTATGGTTTTAAGTATAATCACACTTTCGAATAATTTTTAAAATGTTAACTAGTTCAAATCAGGAAATTTAGGCAAATTAATTTAAAAATTATAACCTGAAACATATTTTTTAGATCTAAAAGATTTTAAACATTTCACTTTTAATTATGGTTATTTGGTTCCATCGCTCTGTTACACTGAAGTGTTTACGTTAAGTTTTTATATAGTTATTGATTTTTGGATTTTGTTTGATGAAAGCATATATTTTTTTTTCTGTCACTGAATTAAGACATGCATATTTTTTATCTTATCAGTCCTTTTTGTGTTATATCTTTTAAGTTTCTTTATCTAACTTGTAAATGTTATTTTGACAAGTATGTTTCTGTTGCAGTACTAGATCTATAAACGTCCACTGCAACCAGCTTAAAATATGAAGGTTATTCAGTTATATTTGACATATTTCTTTTTCCTGTTAAAAATCTTTGAATGGGTATAAGCTAATATTTTTGCTTCTTTCAGTTTGATACTTTGTCTCTGTTATAAATGGCCACTATATTTTGTATTGTTTTTGAAACAATTCTTTGGAATGCTTCAATTATAATATAAACTTTCATTATACTCATTTTCAACAATTTCAGCATGTGGTATGAGATCAATTCTGGGAATGACCAAGACGAAATAAATGAATAAGTAAATCAAAATTAATACATAAATACCTATCATAGTTCGCTATATATCATCACAATTTTGAATAATGACTACTGACTTGACATCAGTTAGTTTAATGACCAAGGAAATTACAAATTTTTACCATGTTTTCGGAAAGCATTTTATTTAATGTATAAGTAATCAACTTTTTTGATTATTTGATCTGATTTGACCTCGCAATTTGATGATCATATTAAATGAAATATCGAATGATCATCGAAATTAAATCCAACGAAAATGACTTAGCTAATCCCGAAAAAAAATAATTAAAATCATGTCTAGAAGTAACTTATGCAACTAATTAAAATTAAATGAAGTGCAGCCTGTTGTGCAAGTAGACAAGTAATAATCTAGACTCCAAAGGTTAAAAAAACTAATAGCTAAGACAAAGAGCTGATATTATTTCAAGAAGTATGGTATCATATGTAATATAGTAAAATTTTGAGTGAGTTGGAAAACACAAATCTCAGGATTGGCACACAGAATGCACCATACCTTATCTATTTAATACTTTCGAACTTAAGTTTTCTGACACATGATTGTATTTGAAATCTTATATTATTAGGTGAATATATTTTCCCGTTGATTTAAATTGTATAAATAAATGACCGAAGATAAAGTCATTTGTTGGATACATTTCATGACTTCCATCTTTCTGCTATTTTATCAATGGGTGGAAAATTAAACTCATAATTTGAATTTATGACGAAGACAATGATACTTTGTATATTAAGAAAATAATTATAAATATTAAGTAAGTTTCGAAGTTAGACAGCTGAGATAATTTACGATTATGCACATATGTCATAATAACAATGTTACATTAAATAATTAAAATGCCTCTGTAGAGAGAAAAACCGAAAGGCATACTACAAGGTTCTTTTCATTTTTTGAAAGTGTAGATACAAGAATCAACCGCTTTCTCGATCATTTAAATCCATTCAATATGACGTTCTGGTCATATCCTATACGCAACGTTATATTAATGGTTAACCTTCATATTAGCGAAAAATGAAATCTGTGATGTCTTTTTGAGGATGAAGGGAGAAATCGGAAAGTCCTTTCCTTCTTTTCATTTAATTGCAGGATGAGATCTGCTGCAATTTTCGACCACTCACAGAACTTGTATTCATTTTTTCCTCATTATTGATCAATGGATCCTTCAAACATGTGATATTACAAGAGTACACGAGAGTGAAACAATCTAATGTGTGGTTAAAGACATAGATTAGCCGTGGAAGGGGGGATAAAGAACAAACGGCACAACTGTAC
The DNA here is from genome assembly GCA_013235015.1 of Araneus ventricosus. Classification (NCBI taxonomy): domain Eukaryota; kingdom Metazoa; phylum Arthropoda; class Arachnida; order Araneae; family Araneidae; genus Araneus; species Araneus ventricosus. The sequence goes on from BGPR01035157.1 coordinate 9,435, forward strand.
AATTGTTGTACTGGGAACTGTATTGCCTGCCAAGGAAAAGTTAATTCAAATCTCACAATATTCATTATCAGCGTAATTAACATAGATCTTGAAAAATTGAGAAAAAGGATAATTAAATATAACAAAAACTATTGCCATATCAACTCAATTCACCATCGATATGCTAATTTAAAAATACACCCAATAGCAATAGGATATTTATTAATTAAAATGAAATAAAATAAAACAAATTTGCCGGAGGAGACGCTGGACGCCAAACCTGGTTAGTTTCTCCTATAAGGAATACAATAACTTGTTTCAAACCGCAAAGCTACGTTTTTGTCTTTTAATCTAATTAGGAAAATACATTTCATGGCCATCAAAGACAATACACCGCACCCATTCGTTACTCCCGAACTAATACTTTATTCTGACTGTCGTTTCAGGTATTTGATTGTGTTTAAAAGAAGTTTATAACTCATTTAATATATTTTCCGGGCGCAGTCCCTTTTTCACCTCATAAATTGTGTAAGGCGACGATACATCAACCGAAGCGAGCAAAATTTTACACTTTGCAAGTCAAAGTGCTGCAATTTATAGCCTCCATCGCAACTCCACCGGAAATAATTCCAGGACGGTTGAGGGAAATGGAGTTTTACTTCTATATGTATATATAGGGAAGTTGTATGGCCCACTCCTCAAGCAGCCGCGGGGCTAAATCATATTATTTCCGAGTTTTATGAATGATGACCTCCACTTTCATGAAAAATCGGGGACGGAGAATATATAACGAACCCTCCCAAGATGCACTTTTGGGCTTATAAATATTCTAAATGACGAAAACCCTGAGATTTCATTAGTTTTACTCCGCAAGAGGAAAGTTGGCTCATCTGTTGGCTTAAAAAGGAACTCTGATTTTATTAAATGGATGTCAGATTTGCATGACGGA